>JBBPRQ010000387.1:0-30746 GCA_038093095.1 Boletus insuetus | reverse complement strand
CAACAAGACCCCACCCCCTCGTGCTCTACGCTTTCACCGAAGACCCCAACGTAAAACAGAGGCGTGCGTTATGCTTACCCTTTACTGTATGTTTGCTCTCACGCAAACATTTCATAGTTATCAACGAAACGCAAAGCGGTGGACTTGTCTTCAACGATACGTTCCAACAACTTACCGGTACGTTACTTTTTGTGCCCCACGTGCCATGACGTCATGGTTGCGATGACCGCACCACTGCGCTGATATGCCAATCACTGCGGATTATGATTCTGATGGGCCGTCTATTTCAGTCGATGAACTGCCATTCGCTGGCGTTGGCGAATCAGGATGTACGTGCATATCTAGCTTGTTCTTTGATGCGGCCATGTGGATCTAACTCTGACTCAGATGGATACCAAGTTATGAAATATACGTATGACACGTACACACAGCTGAGAAGCTCCGTCGATATCCCCAAAGAGTGCGTCGGGCCACTTCCCTGTTCCCGAGCACTGCTTCTACGGCTTTTCTGACGTTTGACAGAGCGGAGCCGTCCCTTCAGCTAAGGTACCCACCCCATGGGCCAGAAGCTGTCAAGGCTCTCAGTCGTGCTATGCATTTGCCTATACCTCAGAGCGCGCTAAACGGCCATTGAGGACTTGCTGGTGGAATTTGGAAATCGTTGATACATGACAGCATTCCAGGGTTGTAATATTTTTCTGAATCATCTAATTCCTGTGTACTCCTCTGTGGTCGGCCGCCGAACCCACCCGAACTCAGGTGATTTGTATGTTGTGTAGCACCGTCATTCGCCGATCGCTTCCACTACGTTGGGGGAGACTGAGCAAGGCCGTGACGTATGTACATCGAATGCCTTTTTTGCTGTGTTGTACCAATATTGAGTGCGTAAGAAAGGAGACCAGTTCGAATTATGCGACGCACAGTCTAAGCACGTTTGTTTTCTGATGGTGTATAACCGAGGAAATCTGATAGGCTGTGCTCGTACGTACAATTCATATGGATGTCGCAAGGTCAAGAAACACATTGGCGTGGCTGTATAAATTACAATAACGAGCTGGCGTCGCAGTTGAGCGTGAGGAACGAAGAAGGCGTGGACTCGGAGGCGATGAGAAACGTAAGCCCTTGAAGTGCCTAGCAACCAAGAGAAGTGTATTGACCAGCGCAAGCGTGCATGAGGTGGGAACATGCAAGGACAGGTCGAAATATAGCGATCGAGGAAGAAGGGCGTAGGGACACGATAAGGACGGGGTAGGAGCCGAGGAATTGGATGCGTCGGACATGAACAGCGCAACGGCGGCCTGTCATGCATTCATGCCGCGACGACCGCTCAGTCGATACTACGCAGTCGCGCACTAGGTCCTACTGCTACCACGAGTAAGACACGAAACTCATACAGCTGGTGTTACAGCGCAATCATATGACGCCTGGCGAGTGTACTTTGTAGAAGGACTTTGTACCGGCCAATTGAAACTTATGAAATGATTTGAAAGCCTCAAATGGTATCCATGTTTGGTCCTCTTGAACTTATAAACAGAGACAGTGCACACGCTCAAAATGTTGAACTTGTTCTCGACGCTCGGTCAACCCCGCCTACAATAGTACCACTAACCACAGGCATTCTCTAATTGATGACCGTCCTCAAATATACGCCCATCAGGGAGATCCCAAAGGTAGGAAGGAACTGCATGCTCTCATCGAGCTTTCAGTCACGGATACTAACCTCGGTACGCAGATCAGGGAAGCCCTCCGCGCGACGTTCAAAGCAGGCGTCACCCGCCCGCTCGAATGGCGGAAACACCAGCTCTATCAACTCGCTCGGTTGGCACAAAATGAAGCCGATGCGATATGCGACGCACTCAACAAAGATCTCTCGAAACCGAGGCTGGAAGTACTCATGGCCGAAGTCGGCGCCGTCGTCGAACGAGCGACCAAGAGTGCCGAGCAATTAGATGTGTGGGCGGCACCTGAGCATCCAGAGGTACCAGACTGGCAAAAGGGATGGAGACCGACGTGAGTCCTGCTGCAGCAAAAGTTTCCCTCCAGTCTGGGAGAGATGACAATGACGATCTCACGTGTAGCCTCCACAAGGCACCCAGAGGCACTGCACTCATAATTTCGTGCGTCTTGGCGTTCGCCCTTCGACAATGATTAGGTTCGACTAATGCGGTCTTGTTGTGTCCGTCATTGACGTAGACCATGGAATTATCCCTTCATCCTCAACTCCCAACCCCTCATAGGGGCTATTGCGGCAGGCTGTTGTGCGGTTCTCAAACCTTCAGAAGTTTCACCTCACCTCTCCCAGCTTGTCACGGATTTACTCCCCAAATACCTTGACCCTTCCGCCTACCAGGTTGTGAATGGTGCTGTTCCGGAAACAGCCAAACTGCTCGAACTCCAATGGGACCACATTTTCTATACCGGGAATAACCGAGTCGCTCGCATCATCGCTGCCGCAGCTGCCAAACATCTCACGCCACTTACACTTGAACTTGGTGGGAAGAGTCCCGTCCTCGTGGATTCCTCTTATGACATGGACCTGGCGGCTAAGCGTATCCTGTGGGGAAAATGCAACAACGCCGGACAGGTCAGATGCCGCAACCCCATGGTCTATATAATTTTCACTCAATATCGTTTGACGTACGCATCAGATCTGCGTCGCACCTGATTACATTCTCGTGCCCCGGGTGAAACAAGACCAATTTGTACAGGGTCTCAAGAAGGCGTACAAGACATTCTTCCCAGATGGCGCCATCGGCGCTTCGCACTACGGAAGTATTGTGAACGAATCACACTTCAACCGGCTGAGCTCTCTACTCGATCGCACCAAGGGCGAGAGAGTGACCGATGTTTTCGAGGGGAGGAAGGACGCCGCAAGGAAGCGAATCGAACCTACTGTGGTCAAGAACGTTAAGGACGATGATCCCCTGCTAGAAGAGTACGAGGTTATCTTTTAGCGAGTTGCATGGGCTTACCCTGAAGATTTGATATTCATAGAGAGCTCTTTGGTCCTATTCTCCCTATCGTCCCTGTCGATAGCTTGGGTGAGGCACTTGCCTTTATCAATGCAAGGTACACCGGCCGGTGTCTATATGGCTGTACTCCAGATCATGCTGACCAGCAAAAAGACCTCATCCTCTCGTACTCTACGCTTTCACCGAAGATCCCAACGTAAAACAGAGGCGTGCGCTTTGCTTATCCTTGATTGCATGCTTGGTCTCACGCAAACATCTCATAGTTATCGACGAAACGCAAAGTGGCGGACTCGTCTTCAACGATACGTTCCAACAACTTGCTGGTATGTTCCATGACTTGATCTTTGTTCCTGGCGTGGCATGACGTCATGGTGGCGATGGTTGCTCCACTGCGCTGATATGCCACTACTGCGCAGTATGATGCTGATGTACGCTTGTTTCAGTGAATGAATTGCCATTCGCAGGCGTCGGCCAGTCAGGATGTAGGCGCATGAACTAACTGGTTCCTGATGTACACGTGCAGAGCTAATTCTGACTTAGATGGATACCAAGTTATGAAATATACTTACGACACGTACACACAGCTGAGAAGTTCCATCGATATTCCAAAAGAGTGAGTCATAGACTGCTTCCTTCTTCCTCAGCATTGGTTCCATGGTTCGCTGACATATCTTACCTGTCTTCACTGTCAGAGCGGAGCCGTTCCTACGACTGCGATACCCACCTCATGGGCCGGAAGCTGTCAAAGCACTCAGTAGCGCTGTGCACCTACCTATACCTGAAAGCGCACCAATTGGTCATTGAGGGGTTGTTGCGGGTGAAGTTAGGAAGGCGTTCAAGCTGATACGTACACGAACAGCATTCAACGAGCTCCAAGATTTATCTAATTCCTGTGTACTTTGGTCCGCATAAGCGGTGTTTCGAGGAGTACATAGGCACTGTTTGTTTCATCAAAAAGGCAACATCGTCTACGAACGCCACCAACCTCGCGGGTGAGTTTGGAACTATTGTCATTCTCAATACCAGTGAAGGTTTGCCGAGCTGCACTGGGCACCACAGAATGACAAGAATGTTTAGACAGGGGCGATGACAGTACCGCGGGGATGACTCGCGTACGTGAGCCGGTATTGTAGTGTTCTGTAACCCTCTTTCTCTTTTTATGATGAGGTTGTAACTCAAAACGTTGTGACGTAATCAATCACGCGAACACCGCCGCGGCACCCGAGGGTATCATTATGTCCGCGAGGAGGTGGAGCCAGTGACATGTCATTTGACACTGAAAATACCGGCCCAACCTTCAGGAAAACGGATGCTATGCCACATGGAATGGCGTTCAATATCACCCCACAATTTCCATCAGGCGGACGAGAACCTAATACTAAGGTTCAATTGGGGTGACGATAAGATTGCTTGGGAAAACTCACACTCTCAGGTGCCGCGCGATCATTTGATCGATCTGGCCTTCGGGTATGGAGGCAGTTCAATCCGCTCCCGGCTAAAATAACCGAGTGTGTAGAACAAAAGTGGGGCTCCAACCCGACGACGGGGGTGTCGATTATACAGGATGACGGCATACATCTGGGTGGTATATAAGGCTTCGCTCTTGGGGCCGCCTATTCAACGGCACTATTTCCCTCTGTCCGCCCGTGCGCTGTCATTTGTCCGCAACGACGATGTCGAGCGCAGCAGAGATTAAGCAAGATCCCCGGGCAGCTCACAGTGAGCATTCCCACCACCACTCCAAGCTCGACGTCCAAACGAGGGCTATAGCGTGAGTAACCGTCGTATCTTTTTTTCTTCCTTGCGCGCTGACGCTTTTGCCTTATAGCAATGTCGATGCCAAGTTGGCTAACCCGTTGCGGGGTATTCCTCGCGACCAGCTCATGTCTGACGTTGAAGTCTTTGCGAAGGAGCGCGGCCTGACACATATTCTCCCTGACCTGCAAAAAGGTGCACTTCTCGCACAGGACCCTGAGGGTGCGTTCCCATGAATCGGCTTCTCTTGCGCATTAAACCCACATATTACCCATAGCGTACAACCGCCTGAGCGACTTTACTGAGGAAGACAGACAGATCCTGAGCGATGAGGTCAACCACAGGTGGAAACAAACAAGAACACTTTATTATGTCAGTGTGACATACTTCTTCTGATCGTTTGATAATAATCTCGCACACCAGATGGTCGTCATGTCCTCCATGGCTGCCGCTGTACAAGGTATGGACGAGGCGGTGATTAATGGCGCTCAGATTATATATCCAACCCAATTTGGAATCGGCGACCCAAACAGCGGTGAGCACCCCAGTTCTATATCTGATGCCATCGGGTTACATTAGTCATTGAACAGCCCGAGACGGATGGTTGATTGGGGTTGTGAACTCGGCACCTTATCTGTATGTTTTCAAGCCGTCGAGTTTTCCCGCCCTGAATTGAACGTGTACAGGTGCTGCGCAACCATTTCATGTTGGTTGTCTGATCCTCTCAATCAATGGCTCGGTCGCAAGAAAACCATTTTCGTCACTTGCATGATATCTTTTATCACTTGTATCTGGTCCGGTCTTACAAACACCTGGTGGCATCTCTTCATCGCTCGGTTTTTCCTCGGTTTTGGCATCGGCCCTAAGTCAGCCACCGTTCCGGTGTACGCCGCAGAATGTTCTCCGGCTGCAATTCGTGGAGCTCTTGTCATGATGTGGCAGATGTGGACCGCATTTGGTATCTTTCTCGGTGACCTTATCGACCTGGTATTCTATTTCATCCCCGACACACCTGGCGTCACGGGTTTGAATTGGAGGTTGATGCTTGGATCAGCGGGTATCCCAGGCTTGATTGTTTGTCTTCAAGTTCTGTTTGCTCCGGAATCACCCCGTTGGTTAATCAGCAAGAATCGTTATGAAGATGCCTTTAAGGAACTGTGCCGTCTTCGTTTCTCTCCAGTACAAGCCGCGAGAGACCTTTACTACATCCATGTCCTGCTAGAAGCGGAGAACGAGATGAAGAAGGGAAGAAACCGTGTTGTGGAAATGTTCACCATCCCACGGAACCGGAATGCTGCGCTAGCAAGTTGGGTCGTCATGTTCGGGCAGCAATTCTGTGGTGTAAATGTCATCGGCAAGTGTTTCTGTCTTAGAAGATGTTTTTGCGCTGAACAAATGAGAATAGCCTACTACTCTTCCAACATCTTCCTCAAGTCCGGTTTTAGTCAAGTTGCTGCTTTGGCTTCATCCCTGGGCTTTGGTGCATTGAACTGGCTATTTGCGCTCCCCGCCGTGTTTACCGTGAGCATGATGTCATTAACCCGCTTGCCCGGTGTGGTTAAGACAATAAAAATTGTAGATTGATACCTTTGGTCGTCGCAATCTCTTGCTATTCACATTCCCGTGCATGGCGATCTGCTTGCTCATCACAGGATTTTCCTTCTGGGATCCCTTCGAGAAGGGTCGTGTTGCCGGAGTCTCTATTGGGATATGTAAGTATCTCGCTTTTCTTTCTCCTTCTAACACTTATGTTTCCAGATCTCTTTGCGATCTTCTATTCACCAGGAGAAGGTCCTGTTCCATTTACCTACTCTGCCGAAGCCTTCCCACTCTATATCCGTGATATCGGCATGTCGTTTGCTACTGCGACGACCTGGTTCTGGAACTTCGTGCTCTCCATTACGTATCCATCACTCCAGCTTGCCTTCAAACCACAGGGTGCCTTTGGGTGGTATGCCGCCTGGTGCATGATCCTCTGGGTCCTCATCCTCTTGTTCGTTCGGGAGACCAAGGGCAAGACACTTGAAGAGCTAGATCAAGTCTTTTCGGTGCCTCTGACCGTCCATGCTGCCTACGGACTTCGTCAGATTCCGTATGGGTTCAAAAAGTTTATCTTGTTCCAGAATCCAACCCCAGAAGAACTGTATCTCCCCGAGTCGGACAGCGAGGAAAGCAGTGCCATTGGTGAGGTTCAGGCTGATGAAGAGAAGGGAAAGAACTAGTTTTTATGCCCACGCTTTTCATGACATGTTGTAAGACATCTTTATGATCTTTTTGTGCTTTCTTGCGTGTACGATAACCTTTCTTTGTTTACGTATTTTTGTAATGAGCCGATGATAGTTTCGACCATGAAACCGCTTAGTGGTTGCGGGGGATACTTGAAGGAGTAACTCATGATCCGATAATATGCAACCATCGGAGATCATGAGAACGAGATATGACATGCGTGAGTGCGATTGAAATATTGACCCATGGAAGATCTTGTGTTTCCCGCGTTCTCGCGTTTCACGTAGTGACACGGGATGAATATCAACTTTTGAATGATTCTACAAGTGTGACATTAGGCTGGAGGCGACTGCGACGCATTGGGCGACTCGGAGGTGTATTATGCCGCAGGGCGCGTAATGAAGGTCCTCCAAGGTGCGAAAGTACAAATGATCTCGGATACTTCGGGCGGTCCCTACTACGTTCGATGGTGATACAATTACATAAGAGGTACATAGTTGGCCCGGGTAGGTCGCCGTGTTTCCATTTACGCCTGCCCTGAATTCAAGAACTTTTACGGTCTGGCCGTTCGCAACTTCCCCAGCATTTTTCCATGTATCAGGTGAGAGATCAGCACCTTATTCACTCTAGAGCTCTGGATTTTCGAGGATGAGACCATTATTTATTCAGTTATCCCTGTCTTAACTGCCATGTCGAAACCGTCTGGTTTACTCTGACCGCACTTTTTTTTTTTCTTTCTGCATATCGAGGTCCAACTTGCACTCACAATGGCATCTTTGCAGGACTGCGCCATGTTTACGCAAAGTATGACTAGCGATGCATACCTCGAGGATAGAAAACGATCTTGTCAGGCCCGTAGACTCTTGGTCACGAATACTGAAATGCTGTTTTTCACTTCGTTCTGCCGATCCAGAGGCACCATATACGACATGCAACGTGAGACACTGCACTCCTCAGCTCATGGGCTCAGCATTGGTTGAACAGTCGACAAGCGCACTATACCCACGCTACGCTGTCCACACTATGCAGCCATCACGAACGCGACAGAGCCCACAGGTCCCAGCATGAACCCATCGTACACTGTCTCCACATCCCCACTCGCAAACACCGTCATCACATCGACCCCTTCAAGATCCAATGCTTTCCAGCTGATAGCCTGGTTCACATAGTTGGTGTTGGTCGCAAGCACGAGTGTTTTCGCTTCTCCCTTCCATGTTGCCACAGAGGCTCCCCCGACCACGTACGCTGTGCGCACCGACTTGGGATTAAACAAGTACGGGGTGATCTTGGGTAGGCTCATTGCGAACGCTGACGCAGAGGATTTGATGTTCGGCGTGGTCGGGTCGTTCCACGGAACGACACCCAATGCACCCTGGTTGATACCCATGATGCTTTGCACGACCCACTCTTCGCCCGTCGGCGTCCGCAACCAGTATCTAATGCGAACAAGTCCAAGTCAGCGAGAGGCCACGGCAACGGGAACAGCACGCCAGCGTATAGGCTGCCTCATAGATCGGCCACTCACTCGCTACCCCCGAACGCTTGGGGAACGGTCCACACGGCCTTGGTACGCTCCCAGCCCATCACTTCCAACCGATTCTTGAAGCTCGCTACACGGTCGCTCACGTCAAAGTACGTCCCGATTCCGCTGTTCGCAGGGACATATTTGGCACCGTAGTACGTCGTATTGGGCTGCACGGCTGCTGTATCCCCTTCAGGGATGCTCAAGCAATTGTCGCAACCGCAGTCACCGTAATCGGGCGTGCAGGACGTGTTCCATTCGTTGGAATGAGTGACATTGTTTCCGATCATGTACACGTCTTGCATGACGACGTCCGTGCCGGCTGTGTACGCAGACCAGTAGTAGTCCTGACAGTTGAGGACTAGACTGACGGGATGATATCCATCCAGGCTGTAGATCAGATCATAGGTGATTGTAATCGCGTTGAGGGGGTCTGACGTGCCATCCGGTTCGTCTCCGGTGTACCAAAGGAGGAGGTTAGGGCGATTTTTGATCATGTTGACTTGTTCGGTGACCGAGGTGGTGTTCATGTAGGTGTAACGCATGTCGTACATGAGGTACAGCCCGACTTCTTGCATCCTATCGATGACTTGGTTCGACGCGGTCAAGTTGTCAAACGGAGGAATTGGGTGGATCTACTATCCGCGTCAACAGCGATACCCTCTTTGCAAGTGCAAACGTACGATCGTGAAACTGTAAACATGCGTAAGCATTGACACATAATAATCACATGGAGTGGACATTACCCTTGCTCTTTCAGTTCGTCGATCACAGACAAGTTCGATGTCAAATATCCATCCAAGTTGGTGTAGAATCCGATGGGGAACACAGGCTCGTAGGACCCACCAAGTCCAGTAGCAGGTTTAGCCAACAACGCGCCCGTGCGAAGGTCCATCTTTGTCACCGAGCTGTTCGTTGGATTCGGTAACACAGACAACGCTGTCGTCGCGGAGAACTTTTGTGACGCATACGTTGCATCGCAAGAGAGGCTGTACGCCGCCTTTTGTGGCACGATGCCCTCCAGGCTGAACGGCAACTCGTACGCAGTCGCGTTCAGTGGCACGGACCCGGTCGCGAGGGTCCGTCCGTCCACGCTGACTGTCACGTCGAGCATGGTGTCATAGCCAGAGAGGTCGATAGATTTGGCGTTGGCGATCTCGTAGTATACGACCGGTGCGTCGATGAGGATGGCTGCAGGCGACGAGGCGTCTTCTGCGAGGTAGGGTCGGATGGCAGGTGCACATCGGAGGGCGAGGAGAGGATCTGGAGACGAGGAAGGAAGTGGGAAGTTGCCTCCGGGTGCGGTGGCGCTCTGCGAGGACATGTAATGCTTCCCACACCTGATATCACAACGACGAACGGCTCAGCGTCAACGTCATGGAATCCATCTTGGAAGATGAGTCGTACCATGTTTGTGCGAGGGCTCTGGTGAGGAGGTAGGGACCAAGAAAACTGGCGAGAGCGACTCGGCGCATGAGAACGACGACAAAGGCACGAGGGCTTTGACACCACTATGGGGAAACCTGGAGGAAAAAGTCGACGGAGGGCATGACAATAAATAGTTTGCTGGAAAGGGTGGCCATGTGACGAGCTGGCCCGCCCGGGCTTCTGCTCGCTTGAACTATATGAAACAACGCTTCGGTCCGCTTAAACTTTGCATTACGATAGAAGAAGTTGATAAACTTGACTCGGATCTATCTTCGCTTGGCCCTGTGGAGTTTCACAAGTTGGATCAATGTAAACCAGCACCGGAATCACTGGCAGGTAACCTGACCCATCACAGGCGTCAACTCAATTTTCGCGCAATTAAGCTCACGCGCCGTGAGCACTGCTACACCGTGGGGTTAAAACGTCAACCCATGGGCAAATTTTGGCGACGCCATACTTGTCAGTGTTAACCCCATGCAGACTCGGATCGAAACATGCAGATGCGGGTTGGAACACTCGTGAGTTCTCAGATACTATCGTACGCGCAAAAATATATTGTGTCCTCCAAGTTCGGGATACAAAAGTATACAAGATTCAGAAATTTAGACAGCAGGAACGCTTCACTGCACTTCAATGCTCTTTACATACTGAATACGGAAGGGGTTCACATCCGTTTCTATTCCGCGGTTGTGTGCGATCCACTTGGGTTCGTCCTGTATGCATGGTCGGCTTATCAGTCTCAGAGTGTAGACGTGGCGGGGGAACAGCCCGACCTTGAACAACCTCATGGTCCGTACGCGGTTCGTCATGTCGAGGCTAAACCGGTGGTAGATGCCAGCAGGGAGCACCAGGAGGTCACCCGCGCTCATGTGACAGCGAATCCAAGATTCAGTAGCGTGCTCTAGTAATTCAAGGAAGGGGGGTCAACTTCGTCCCGTGGGCCTAAGTACCAAGCAGAAATCCCTACCGCGCACGTCAAAGTAGCCACTCCCCTCGAGGATGTATCTGATTTCCTCGTCCTCGTGCATGTGCCTGGAATTGCATAGCGTGTCGGGTCAGATCTGATAGTGATGCATTCGAAATATCGATGCCCTACTCGTGATAAAAGTTCTTGATCTTTGACTCGAATTCGTCTCCGAGGGATTCCTTGTTGATCACTATAACGTCGTGGTTTTTGTACTCTCTCTCCTTGGCGACCTTGAGTACTTCGTCCTTGTAAGCCCCCGCCCCGTCGATGGGGATGTGCCAGTGCAAGACTCCGATGGATCTGAGCACGTCATCCGATGGTTCTCTGCCAGAGTCGTGTGGGAGACGCTGGTCCCCAGGAATGTCATCCATAAAGTAGGCGCGCATGATGATGCGTGGATGGTAAAGGCAGGTCGAAGAACGGTCAAAGACAATCGGTGCTTTCGATTCTTTATACACCAAGGACGGCTGCCGGGTATGAATATTCTTGGAGAAAATGAATCTATTTATTACACGAGGCTCCCATGACTAGTCACCGGATCAATGAGTTCGGACCACAGGGGACAAGTGAAGGGAGTGTCACATCGATGGATAGAACGGCATCAGAGCGAAGCCAAGAACTCCTGAACATGGCGAGAGATTTGAATCCATGTCGTACGTACGTGATGCAGGTAGTGTCAATTGATCTGAGCCTCACAGTGACTGTCAGTGGACGCCCGCCTTGGATGAAACATGACCAATGTGGGAAAGATGCACGCTCGAAATACCCGTCACGACGCGTTTTGCGTTCACCATAAGCGGATCAGGGTCGCCGCACAGGATGTGCAAGCGGTACGACTTTCTGAAACATTGAGAACGATCTAATTCCTGTCAGGATATGACGGCGACGCTGAGTGACCCTCTTAGACACACCAAGTACTAAGAGCCTTGTCTTCAATAATTTGAAGCACCACGTACTCGGAATTGTCGAAAGTTGGACAGGGTTTTCGGGGTGCAAGAAGTGGAGAAATCAGTGCACGTGACGACGCGTTGTTGTCGCGACGTTTGGTCCACTCTTTCTCATATGGCTTCAACATCGACTCGAAAGCAACCGCTCAAGCCCGCCACCAGCGACGCCAAGAAACGCAAGTCTACCGACCGCAACGACGCGGATGACAACGATAAAGAACACCGATCCAAACAGCACAAGATCGATGCCTTCTTCACGCCGCGCGTCTCGCTGAGTACCACTTGTGGCACCGATAAGACGACGTCCGTCGCTAAGCTCAGCGAGGAGCAGCTCGCCGTGCTCCAGCTCGTCGTGAAAGAAGGTAAGAGTGTGTTCTTCACGGGATCCGCAGGTGTGTCTTCGCTGGTCACATCTATGCAGTCTATAACTGCGACCGACGTGTTGCCTGTTGGTGTGCATACAGGGACAGGAAAATCATTGCTGTTGAGGGCAATTATAGCGGCGTTGAGACGCAAGTACTCCAACAGACCAGATTATATTGCTGTCACTGCAAGCACTGGCATGGCGGCGTCCAACATTGGAGGTGGGTTTGGTGGCACGCTCGAAAGTGAAAATGCGTAATCGGATATTTAGGAATGACACTTCACTCTTGGGGTGCAGTAACTCCTGGTAACAACGACATCGACTCTCAGATAAGATGTATACGGACATGTAAACCTGCACTCCAACGATGGAAGAGCGTCAAGGTGATGATTATCGATGAAGGTGAGCTGCGTGCGAGATAGGCTCACTTCGCTGGTGCTAAACGTGGGGGTGGTGTTGCAGTGTCTATGCTTGATGGAAACTTGTTCAACACGCTAGCTGCGCTGGCGGACCGCCTTCGGAAGAAGACGAATAAACCGTTTGGAGAAATTCAGGTGCGTGTATGCGAGTTGATTGAACATGGATGCCAGCTCATCAGCTTTAGCTTGTGGTCACTGGAGATTTCTTCCAACTGCCACCTGTATGCAAAGGAGAGGCCTTCTTCGCCTTTGAAAGCGAAGCTTGGAAGTCGTGCATAGCGCACACTATCACGCTGAGCAAAGTATTCCGCCAAAAAGATGACCGTAAGTTTTGTCATCTGGATAACGCATGTCTTGTACTCGTGACTTGTTTAGACTTTGTATCCCTTCTAAACGAGATGCGACATGGAACAATTTCTGTGGATGCATGCAAAGTATTCAAGTCTCTCTCTCGACCACTCCCGCCTCCACCGCCATCGATGCCAAATATCTTGCCTACCGAGCTGTTCCCAATGAGACATGAAGTATCGAGCGCAAACTCCACTCGTCTGAGGGCCTTACCACATGCTCTTCATACATTCCACTCGCACGATACATTTCCCAACGCCTCAGGCACATCAACGACCAAAAAGCCCTCTTCGTCCGTTCCCCCCAAATCAGCAGCTGGTTCAAGTCACGCACCTTACAAACCCATGAGTGCACCTTCAAGCAATGATAAACGTGAAGGTCTCTTCTCTGGTATCCTCGCAGAAAAGACCCTTGAACTCAAGAAAGGTGCCCAAGTGATGCTCGTCAAGAATGTTGACGAAATGCTCGTGAACGGATGCGTAGGGCGAGTAGTTGGTTTTTATAGGTACAGGGAGGTCATGGGTGCGATTCACGGAGAGACGGACACCAAGCGGCCTGCAAAATCCACGGGGTTCGTTCGCAACGTCAAGGTCGACCCAGACGGTGGCTTGCGCAATGATACAAACAGCACAGCCGGGAAAGAGAACGTCGATGGTGGGGAGTCGAAGGCAAAGAGTAAGCCTGTGTCACAGAAAGAAGAGGAGGCATTTCCGGTCGTGGAATTTCCGACGCCCGAAGGAGGGAAGGAGGCGGTGTTAGTGATGAGGGAGGAGTTCAGGGTGGAGGATTCCGAAGGCAAACTAATTGCGCGACGGATGCAGGTGTGTTGTTAATATCGATCTCGGCCAGCATACCTTATATTCCATCCCCCAGATACCATTGATCCTCGCCTGGGCCATGTCAATCCACAAAAGCCAGGGCCAGACCATCCAGCGGGTAAAGGTCGACCTCGGGAAAGTGTTTGAGAAAGGTAAGATGAATCTGTGGGAGGTTTTGAAGTCCTAACACCAAAGGGGATATAGGCCAGAGTTACGTCGCTCTTTCGCGTGCGGCATCCTTGGATGGGTTGCAAGTCTTGCGGTTTGATCCCAAGAAGGTGTGTCAAGTCTCCTCTTCTGTGGGAGTTGTCGCGAAGTGAAAACACGACAGGTCATGGCACATCCAAAAGTCATCGAATGGAGCAAATCGCTTCAGACAAATGTGGCAGGGGGTGGAAATGGTTCAACGTCTTCCTGAAGTCAGCTCGTAGACAGCTCAGATCGTATGTTATTTGGTATGTATTTGGAGCAAATGGTGGTACACTGTACGAGATCCTGCGTTCGGTACGGTCATGTTCGTGGACGTCTTTTGGGAATTGATGCGGGTAGTCATATCCCATACAGGACTGATGCTACTATCTGGGTGCATAAGTGCTCACTTAATAGCAATGCTTCCCAGATATCTGTACCATAGATGCATACCATTGCAATTATGCCAATGAATCGGGTTGTATCTATATCGGAGGTGAGTGCTGGTACAGAGCGGAGACGTCGAAGGCCTACTAGGTAAGCTGCATGTCATCGATATCGTCAATCCATTATAGTCTAGGTCAGACCATCCAGCGGGTGTCGACTTTGGAGCGGCGTTTGAGAAATGTGAGATCATGTCCTGGTAAGGGGTATGGCCAGAGTTGCATTCCCCAATCCCAATTTTGGGCTGCGCTCACCTTTGGACGACTTTGCTGTTTGTGGTGTATGTACCACAGGTTTCCTCCGCCATGGGTGGCGTGACTTACAAGGTCGTGGCAGGTCCGAAAGCCATCGTATTTCAGACATCCGAGAGGGGGAAGTGGTTCAAGGTGAACCTCCTCCTGACCTCCTCGTAGACCGCTCCGATTACTATGATCTATGATCAAGATACTCTCTTTTGCTGACGCCTGTGCTGTTCTCAAGCCTCGATCCTGCAGAACTGGTGTCGATAATTGTTGCACATAGCATTGATATTCTCTAACTCGACAGGGGCTCAGTTTACAACAATGCTCTTCAGGTATTCCACCCTGTATGGATTGGCGTCCGTGGCTTCGCTCCTGTTGTAAGGCGTCCACTTGGGCTCATCCTGGGGAGATGAGGTGAGCACGAGATAGCGCAAGAGTCATATCGATAGAGAACTTGCCTTGAACAACCTCATGGCCTTGACCGTATTCTTCTCGTCAAGGGTGAAACGGTGGTAGATTCCGGCGGGAAGCACCAAGAGGTCACCAGCATCAAGTGCGCATCGGATCCACTTATCGGTGGGGCACTCTATCGCAAGGGTCAAGGTAAGAAGGGCGTGCGTACGCTGATGGTGGCATACAGTACTTACCACGAACATCGAAGAAGCCACTTCCCTCGAGGATATACCTGATCTCTTCGTCTTCATGCATATGCCTATAGAACGTGATTTGTGATCAGTATTCGAACCCCGAGAATTGAAGGCGTTGGGCCCCAGCAGAAACGCACTCCTCATAGAAACTCTTGAGCTTTGCTTCGTAGAGATCGCCAAGACCTTCTTTAGTGATAGTGATGACATCCCTGTTCTTGTATCCGCGTTCACGGGCGACGGCGTCGACTTTGGGGTAGTCGCCTGTCGTGGGGACTGGAACCGGGATGTGCCAGTGGTGGACGCCGATGGAAGTGAGGATGTCATCGTCGACAGGTATGCCGGAGTCGTGGCGGAGGCGTTGATCGCCAGAAACGTTGTCAAAGTAGTAGACGCGCATGTTCGAGTCAACGTCGATAGATATGATATCGATTGTGGCGTCAACCCTTATACTAGTAGCATTGAGATGGTACTAGCCAGTTCTCGTCTTCTCATAGCTTACCCATAATCCATTGCTTTCATTACCTTCCGTCCTGTATTCCTGTACCAAGACTCGCCCTGAAATTTGTTCAAGACATGGTGGGAAAGTAGCTAGTGGCCGGCAAAGGTGGCCGTGGCAGATCGTTTGCACCAGCCCGGTCTGCGAAAATTCATATTCAATTCACAGGATGGCTTGCCTCATGGAAATGGCCTCTCCCGGATAAGACCAGCACTGAGTTGTCTTCAATTCATCCATCGTGAGTTCCGCAGCCAGTAACCTTCCATTCCCTGATCATTCTCTCTTCCAATTTTCGATTTAGTGTCGAGGGAGAGACCCGCACCGAGTCCACCTTGCAACATCGCGAACACAGTCAAACGCACAATTCAACTCCAGCCGGCGTTGGTACTTATGGCCGACCGCTTCCATTTTGGCCTGGCCACCTGGCCACCACATGGTAACTGCGTTGCAAGGAGGCGAGCGCCGGTTCGGACCAATTGGTTCATTGACCGGCGTCGGCTCATCCCGAAGCCTTCATTGGCCGTTTGCATGCTGTACCGAGGAGCGACCTCGTGCTTTCCTCGTTTCACAACGCAGTCTATCGATCGCACTGGTTAGCTTGCCCTACCTTCCACCGCCCCACCATTCGTTGAATCAGCACACCGACCCTATCATATTTCGAGGAGGCTAGTTTGATACAACAGCTACCCGTGGTTTCGCAATGGCGACCCAAGAGGGCTCGACTCGGACCTCTCGAACATTCACATGCCCGCAACATACATCTACAAGCTCGAGAAACCTCGTAGTGTGCATTGACGGCACGTCGAATCAGTTTGGTATCAAGGTGGCGTTGACCAACTTGAGATTTCTTGATTCACTTCACGAACCCGCTTCCGTTCTGTAGAATACGAACATCGTCGAGCTCTACAGCCATATCACGAAGAACGATAAGCAACTCACGTATTACAGCAGCGGACTCGGTACGATCGCCAAGGTTGCTAGAGGATCCTTGGGTCATCAATTAACCAATAACCTGGACATGGTCATTGGCCGGTACGTCATCACACTAGGCCTTTTAGCAAATATATTCATTCTAGGATAGGAATCTACACAAAGTCATCATGGCTTCCTACCGGTGGCTCTCAGATAACTATCAAGATGGGGATAGGATATTTTTATTTGGTGAGATGTTTCGTGTTCCGCTAATGACACTACGTATTTCTCACTTACGTTCCAGGCTATTCGCGTGGTGCTTACCAAGTCCGAGCGCTGGCGGGTATGATAGCTCGAGTGTGTCTATTTCCCAGTCAGCCAATAGCAACCGCTGAGTTTTTACAGGTCGGGCTACTTCTTCCGGGTAACAACGAGCAAATACCATTGTAAGATCCCTCGTTCTTGTAGTTTCTATACATCTGACGCATTCACAGTGCTTTCGAGTTATACTCAAAAACGGACGATGACGACCCAAGTTTGGCACGACCTGCCAGTATCATCAGCCAGCCTGTGACAAAGGAGTCCAAGGAGAAGGCCAAGTACGCCGAACTAGCGAGAACGTTCCAGAAGACGTTCTGTCGAAGTAATGTTCATGTACATTTCGTCGGGGTGTGGTGAGTTTTTTTCTCAGATCCCGTTGTCTTGACGCAAACCTAGCCTTACTTATCAAGGGACACTGTGTCATCTGTCGGGCTCGGGAGGAGCAGAACGTTGCCCTGCACGACGACTTCTTGTGAACATATCTGCTACTTCCGTCATGCCCTGGCCTTGGACGAGCGACGTGTCAAGTTCTTGCCCGAGTATGTATACGGCGGGCGATCTAGTTGTAGCGATGACGGGCGTATCATAGAGGTCTGGTTTGCGGGCTGTCATGCTGACGTGTAGGTCTGTTGATCAGTTGATCGAGGTCATCATTCTGACCCGTAGGTCACAAGTGGCGGTGGCAACAGGCGTAACGAGAAGCTCCAATCTGGGGATATTCCGTTACTGTGGATGCGGAGTCAGGCTATCGCTGCTGGCTTGGAAATGCAACCTGCAGACGTGATGTGGAAGGTCGATGACTTGAACAAGCGGATCACGGGTTCGCTGCACCCCGGATGGTGGCCGTTGGAACTGTTGCCTCTCAAACGTTTGCTATACTACAACTCAGATAGGCATACTTTCAGGTAAAGTTGGACATATACTTTCGCTGACGCGTCATCCATCTCACCGCCACCAGGCCTCACCTCGGGGGTCCTCGGAGAATCCTGCCAGGACAAAAAGTGCACGTGTCTGTGCTTTTCAAGAACAACTACAAGCCTTACGCCCATTTCTATAACAACCCCGAAGGGTGGCCAGAGCCAATGTTTTGGAATGATGCAAATAGTCATCGGCGACTTCAGAATTTGTCAGATTTGTGGGAGAAAGACATCTTCGATGAACGTTCCATTCAGACAATGCTTGACGATCTCAAACGCGGCCAACCTAACTTAGATGCGCTGGACCGTCTAGCTTTCATGGCGAGCTTCGGTGGGTCCGCCTCTTGCATTCCTCTTGGTGCTGATGACGATGTGTACCTAGACGCCTGCAAAGCTGCCATTAGTGGCTATAAGAATGCAAAACAAATTTTGTCTACCTTTTTGAAGAGCAAGGATAGATTGATACGACTGAGTACTGCGGTAACCTACTGCGAGTTAGGGTGGGATTGGCCTTTGCAGACAACCGACGGCGAACTTGTTCAACAAATCACGGAAGATGTTTCTGAGCTTTTGAATGGGGACACAGATCATCGTCGTGTTTGCATATATATGCCGTCGCTTTGCAAGCAGCCGGACTTGAAGGCAGGGCTGATCAGTGAAAACAACTTGAAGAAGCTCGTCAAATTTTGTGACAGCGCGCGTATCGTCAAAGACGAGGAGGGGACATCTACCGTTGCTTTTCATAGCGCACAAGCCTTGTCTATGTTGATGAAGTGTGCGCGACATTACCCAGCTTTCTCTGTTTGTCTTGACGAGAATTCTACTAGTGGACGTCGGACTTGCCTATAAACTCATCGATATCGGTGCGGTGACCGACATTACCGGGGCGCTGGGTTCAAATTGTAGGTGACATAGTCCAAGCGATGACATGTGAAGCTTACCTCGATCTCTACAGGCAGCCCTGCGCTGGTCTCAGTGTTGAGCGTCGTGGATGCATTGGCGAAGCATAGTGCGTATGTTCCTGTAGTCTCGTGGCCTTCACTGACACATCCCAGAAAGTGCCAGGGGGACCATGGGGCCCACCGTTGCAACCCTTCTCAAACTGGTCAAGCAATTTGACGACTTCGTTGCACCGGCAGCTACTCGCGTCCTTTGCTCCCTTCTCCCAGAAGGTTTGTTCACGACAGCAATTAAGACAATAGCGTTAACATGATGTCCCAGATGACCTACGGCAGACGATGCTCCACTTTGGAGCTCTTTCCACCTTCCTTGATATGCTCGATCGGTGCTCCGATGAGACCAAGCAAGTAACGTGTCGTGCACTGGTAGAATTCGCGCAATATGGTAAGGTTGCGTGTTCCCCCTCCACTCTCATGACTGATTTCGACGTAGACGACGTCCGACACATGTTGTCTCAAGATGGCTATCTACAAAAACTCGCAAAACGAGTTCAGAGTCACGCCCCCAGCAAGTGCGGTGGGGCTATCATTGCCTTGGTGGCCCTCGGGTATACACAAGGTAGGAGGGTCATGACGTCGTTTCTGTTGGTTAGAAACTGAAGGTCACAACATTAGCGAGACCGTCTGTGACGGAGGCCATCCGGGCAGCGAAAACGATTGAGGTCCTCGTCGCTCGGCTCAACAAGAAATCAACCGCACTTTCTGCTGCATCAGCGCTCGGACGCCTGGCGAGAATTGGTAAGTCGACCTGGTGAACTGTGACTACGATGGTCTATTTATCCGCTCGGTCAGATGATGTAGCTGTAATGCTATCCGACGATACAACAGGTGCTTGTGCGGGCATCGTGGGTATGCTTCAGCGTCGCTGGTTCGACGGCCTACGTGGGGAAGATGGCCTCCAAGTCTTATCCAAACTACTCGAGTGTGGTCAGTTACATACGCTTTGGCTGAACCGGGTACCTTGACAAACTATTTGGGTTTGCAGAACGGTTCAAATCTGCCGTCCTGAAAGCTGGGGCCGTCGACGTGCTGCACACGATGATCGGTTCTGGACACTACGGGAGTACCTACGCAGGTTTGCACTACCTGCGGATCATCGCTAGATTTGGTCGGTTTCGTCTCGTGCCTTCTGATCCGCCACTAACTCCTCTGCAGATGAAAGCGGAAGTGCGCTCCCAAGTCGCGAAACACTGAGGTTGGTCCCACAGGTGGTGAGCGCATTGCGTGTTCCGTACCGGAGGGTACAGCGGATCGCGATGGAGACCTTACGACTCCTGTATGCACAAGGTACAGTCAGCTCGCAAAATTGTAACCTTTCATTTGACAAAACTGAACGTTTAAAATACGTCTATGTAGAGGATTTACGCGTTTTGATCGTCGATGGTTTGTTGGCTTTACTCAAGGATCGACACGCTGGCGTGCTTTTCTCCACGAGCACAGTGTTGGGATTCCTAGCCTCCGAGAGTACGTCGCCGCTCCTTTCCCTGCGTATGAGGACATTCTCTTATCATGGACGGATCGCGGTACAGGGGCTGTGCGCGACAGGGTCCTGATGGAAGAGACGTTTTGGAATTTGAGCCACGAATATTACGACGGGTTATCGCTCGAGTATGATGAAAAGGGGAGAGGTCCGCGCACGGGTGCGTCCCTTGCACTTTGTTGGGTGTCAAGTTTCAACGGCTGATGGTGTCTTTGTGTAGGTGAAGTGTACGAATCTGTCGGCCGCATGATCAAGCTGATGCAAGTGCCTGATCGCGACGAGTCGGGCGCTTTGAAAGTCAAAGACCACAGGGAGGAAGAGAAGATATGGCCAATACGTGTGTCGTATGAGCTCGAGAAGGAGAATAGGCCAGGTGTGTACTGGATTGGGACGCTGTTGTGTTGTCCGGCGTTGTTGCTCTGTGGAGTGGGGCAGCGGATCTACCGCGAAGTATGGCAGGAGGGGTGACAAATAGCGCGGGGAGAGACTGCGTGACTGTTGAATTGGTGGTAGGACTCTGGTCGACGTGCAAGGAGACTCTGGGGAACGGCCAACGTGGTATATTTTTTAAGAATCATGGTGATCTGTCTTGGCTTTGTTGTTTGCTTGGAAGTAATCTTAGGACTCTCATCCTCGTTCTGAGTTAGCTAGTAGGCCAGTAGTGCAGTAGCTGCCTGACGACAAGTTTCCTTACTTCTGAATCATGAGTTGACAGCGCCGCAATCAGCTTCGTGACCTCGGTCTGCATTGTTTTGCAAATCACCTCGCTTTCGTCACTTCTCCTACAACTCAGCGAGGCTGGGCCGCCTGAAGGATGCTGACTTCCATGCGTTCAGGATGTATACCTTCACTTTAGCCGCGTCCCTCATCGCCAACGAGCCAATCAGCCACGTTTCTGTAGAGTCGTTTTTGATGCACGCCCGATCAACATCAGATAACTTGAAAATCTCATCATGCATGATCTTGACTTTTTTTTTTCTACTGCAGCTCTTGGGAATGATCCTCGATGGGACGGATGGCAGGCGTGAATTGTCACCGTTGAGGTACTATCAAGCGTGCCCATATCACTTTGGCTAGTATCTCCAATTGCACATCGTTCATTGAAACTTGCTACGCGAAAGATTGGTCACGTTCTTGCAGCCAATCGGAGTGACGAAGGTCAACGACCTGGTTTACACTGATAACGGCTAACAACAAGTCACAGGCTCGATGACTCTGAGATGGCGCCACCCCACTTATGACACGGCACTTATGACACGGTATCTATCGTGACACGAGTGGTGATCTGGTGCACCCAGTTCGGACGAATCTATAGAGCCATGTGCTGCCAAGGGTTTTTCACCTCCGCCGGTCTGACATAGAATACATCGAAGACCTCTCAATGATGCTCCATTTAGGCTGATAAGGACTGGCACGATCTTGGTACATCGAGACTTTCTGGAACGCCCCTTTCTGTCATTCATGGGTTCAAAGCGGTACCTGTTACTAAGATTGAGTCTGGCTCATCATCATCGTCGTGTACCCCGAAACCTTGTAACTGGGACGTCACAATAAGTAAGTACACCTCGTGCAAACTTACCAATTGATCTGGGCGGCCCGCGTCACCACGTTGTGCAGCAGGATCATCATCGAGGCCATGGTGCTCCATTGAATCGAGACTTCCTGGGCCGCCCCTTTCTGTCATGTTCATGGGTGCCTGTTAAGATTGAATCTGGCTTCTAAGAGTCATCGTCGTCGTGTACCGCGAAACCTTGTAACTGGGACGTCAAACTGACACAATGAGTACACCTCGTGTAAAACTTGCCACACTTTCAAGCGAGTTCCACAATTGGTCTAGACGGCCCGCGTTACCACGTTGTGCAGCAGGATCACTAGATGCCGAGCCGGGAGTCGAGGCCTCGAACAAGGGGTGGGAAGGGATGCGAGCGACGTGGTACTGAGGGGAATAGGTCGGGTAAGGCAGGTACAGAAGAAGACTCCCTAACATAGTGTCTGTTATCCGGTGGCAGAGAATTCTGTCCATTCCGATTTCCTGTACGGATTGAGGGGTCTATTACGAGTAAAGACATGCGCCGCAGGCTTGAACGCCGTTGTGACACATTCTTGTCTTATCACAAAGGCGTGCTGTACATAAAGAATACGCGGATGTGAATAGGACGTGGCAGGTCGCCGTCGCCGTTGTTGATGATCGATAAATCAAAGTTGGAGTTGGTGGTCGACTGGTCTGCACGTGCTTGGGAACCGTATCACTGGCAACCTGATGATCGTCGTTTAATTGCCGCTGGTGACCTGGCCAGGACGTAATCCTGATATATCGCCGTCGTGTGCAAAAACCGTCGATCTCAGATCATGCTTTCCGGTGCTGCGATGATGATCAGATTCGTCACCAATCCCATATACCGGTATGGCATGACCGCTAAAGGCCGTCGAAATCGACAAGTCCAAAAGTATCTGCCACAGTCCGCATGCGACCGATAGCACGTGCCGCCCAGATGTGCACACACCAAGATCGACTGGAACTTCTGGTACCCTTATCTCGACGTCTGTGTATTGTACATTTCTTCGTAGCACAAGAAGATACATTCGACAACTAAAGGGCCTCAGCTTCGTACAGCGCTGCGTCACTACTCTTCAGAATTGTATTAGGATTGGTCGTTCCGTTCAATCATATCAGACGCTATATCTCTGACAATAGCCAAGAACGTCGGGTGTTTAAGGAATTTTGTAATCGAGCTGAAAATACCCTGCTCGACGTTGGGAGGAAGACCATGAGAGTATATGCCTGACCCGGACATGGCGTCGGGTGGAAGCGCAGAGAAGATCATCTTTCCAAGCATGGGTAGCAAGGCCGGGACAAGCGAGGTAAGGAGAGGGCCGATGAAGCGCTGGACATCTGGAGAGGCCTGAGGGTTGATTCCTGCCATGTAGTGGTTTTGCAGCGGATTGAAATTGACGAAATTCTGGGCACCGGGTGGCCCGTCATCATCCTGGTTAATGGAGTTGACGAGAATTGCAGAGAATTGGGGGTCTAGTACAGCAGCAGCGACCGAATCATAAAGGTCGTCTTCGTAATTGTGGTCGACCAAGGGAGTGGTTCCTGTGATCTTTCCCTCCATAACATCGAATTCCAGTTTCAGATCTTTAAGAGCACCGGAGTTCTGCTTCACCTTCTCCTGCAAGGTGCTGATGGTGTCCTTGACGGCTTTTGCACCTGACTTGTCGATAAGTATCATGGAAGCATGAGAACTGCCCCACCCCAACTCACCCAGTACATCCCCCCATAACTCACAAATGTGCTCCTGGTAATGGAATCGCATCTGCGAAACTGTAGGGCTGAGGAGAACCCGAGACGAGACATCAAGAGGGATATCGAGAACATTGAGGGCGTGGAGAATCCCGGTCTCTTCATCGGCTCCCACCGCAGCTTTGCCGGGGTAAATGAGAGTGAGCCAAGCTTTGTCCATGTCTGAAAGACCATTGGGACCGACGACTGTAGCTCCTGGAGCCAGGTATTCGTCGGGGATGAAGAACCTAATGGCGGAATAAGAAGAGAAGCCTCAAGGGAATATCTAACGAACCTCATGATGGATTTCTCGTCCGGGTCCTGGAAGTTCGACGTGCCCGGTGCCTCAGTCTCTTCGAACATTGTAATGTGCTGCTTGAGAATCTCATTTCCGTGGTTACGCTTAACCTGCGCCCAATCTATGTGCCACTCGTGGGCGAGGCCAAAAGCATGCCCAAGTTGATGAAGAATGAGGTTGTAGATTAGCTCACGGTCTCGAGCAGCCTGAGGCCCCGAGTCACCAAAGTCAACGGAAAGGAAGCCTAGATTCATGGTAGCCACGCCTTTGGCTATTTTGAGAGCATTGGTTCCAACGGCACTCCAAGCGCCACCATCGCGATTGAACGAGATTCGGATATCCGCAAACTCGTCTTTATCTTTTGGCGTGCGGGTTAGATTGACATTGGCGTAGCGAGTATACTCAGTGATAGCCCTTTGGACTAGCTCTAGTTGCCAGTTCGAAGGTTTGCCATCCAAGAAGGTGTACGAAATGCTCTGAACCATAGGTAGACGGAATTCGTGTCAGTGAAGATGGCACAACGAAATCGGAAGGACCACTGACAGAATGGCTAGGCCACGCTTTTGAATCCTGGTGGATGTAAGGTTCTGGTGAGACAGTGCTACCATTCGCAGGGTCCTTCGGAGGGACAAACACCCCAAGGCTTGAGACGATAGGCAAGGGGCCACAGAGCAAATAAGTCGACAGCACTGGGGGCGCGGCGGGCGCCATAGCACAAGTACCAGCGTAAGTAGGAGTGCGGAGAGTTCAGGTGCGGCTGACAAAGATCGTGAAAGGGACGCGGTAGGTTTAAATTCTATGCTTCAATCCAATCTGAAGAAGAGAATATGAGTTACCACGGATGATGCATGTGCATGATGCTCCGCGCATTAGTCATAGATGTACTGGCAAGGTGAAATCACTGGGGTCGCGATACGCAGAAGAATGTGCGTTAACTCCAAATAACAAACCACCGGAACTGGTTATTCTAACGGACCGACGTGAACCTTGGGTGGACATACGGTGGACCCAATATAGCGAAGATTGGGCGTAACCTCTATACCGCCGTCGTCGCCTACCTCATCTATCGGATGTTAGATCCCTACAGGGTGCCTCATTCGTTTGGGCCCCACTATACGAGGCTGAAAAAAGATTGAGTTTCGCTCGTACGCGGAGGGAAAGAGACGCACTTTTTGGGAAATGTTTCAAGGTTACCTTTACAAGAGAATTGAACTAAATGATAACTGACAGAATAGAAGCGGCGACCCATGTATGACAGTTGTCTTTCCGAACATGACGAAAAAACGTTTGACAGCGTGAAAAGTTGTGGAGTTCCAACTGCCTCGTTACTCTGAACATCCCCGGGTTGTTGGTTCCGCTTTCACTTCCAGCTTCGGCTATATCCGTTCATGGCCCGGATCTCAGATGTAAAGATACCATGAACGATACCCAGCGCTTTGATAATTAATTGATTGACGACATGGCGCATCGTTGAGTCCGAGTCACACACATGTTATTACCATTTCACCCCCATAACAGGTTGTTCTAAACCCGACGGTGACTTTGGGGTATCGAGAGCATGATCTCCATATAACAAAACTTGGGTAAGATCTCCACAGAGTACCTGCTAAGGCATTTACGCCGTGGTCCCATTCAATGAAGTCAGACCGTTTACGAAGACACTGACACGAGGAACAGACTGAATGAAAGCGCGACCCCAAGATCGTTCCATTGGTTGGTGTGACAAGGTCTGCAAAACCAAAGTACGAACACGAGGCTCATCATGTCAATCTTGGATGACGTTTTGTGCGAACGCACCTCCCACCCCGGATACGAGCCAGATCCAACGCATAGGTAACCAGAACGGTACGATGCGTCATCTCAGCATGCAGACCACAAATACATAACGCCTCCGACCCCCTCCACCTTCCTCTCCCCAGCCCACAGCTGTCTCCGTCCACACCCTACTTCAATCTAAGCATGGCGTCCAAGAGAGCGTCCAAGGCTCCTCCGGGTGCTTGCGCCGTACCACCCCCTTCGTATTATGCGGATCCTCAGGCTGCAGCGGACAAGGGTTTCGCTATCATGTCTATCGACACGTGGGCGATAAAATCTCAAGACCTCAATTCAGACAACCAGCGGGTCGGCTGCTATATTCGTCATTGCTCTGCAAATTCTCATATCTCTTTCTAGGAAATCAAATATTGTTTCCTCCAGACTCTCGGGTGGAGTACAAAGAAAGAAACCGCTGTCAAGGGCGTCATCCTGAGCGACATTGTGGATAGGAGCAATAACAAGTTCGATACTTGGGAACATTTTGCCAACATCAAGTTCACGCCCGTTAGGAAGGAGGACTCCATGATTCGCATCGGTTTCGTGCCTGGATCGTCCTGGAGCGCCGTCGGAGCAAGTGCCACGAGGATCGAGATCAACAATCCTACTCTCAACTTGGGCTGGCTGAAAGACCAGGAAGAAGCGGACGAGGACGATCGTTCAACTATCCTTCACGAGTTCGGTCACGCCCTTGGAATGATGCATGAACATCAGAGCCCTGCCAGAGGAGAATACATCCATCTCAAAGAGCTCGAGGTCTACAGGTACTACGAGCCGCTCCTCAATAGCAGAGCGGCGGTCAAGTCCCAAATCATCGACACATACAACGACGAAAGGATAATGAACATGAGCAAGTTCGACATGGAGTCCATCATGATGTAAGCGACGTCTTCTAAGCCTTTGAATCCGGATCGTCTGACTGCCGTTTTCGCTAGGTATTTCATGCCTGGTTACCTCAACGAAGAGGGCATCAATGTTCCTGTGAACAAGAAGCTGTCCAAACTCGACAAGGCTATCATCACGCTCTCCTATCCACCCAACTTGAATAATGTCGACAATCTGTCTCGTTTCACGCAAGCCATGATTGACGCTGGGGTTACGGACAAAGCAGCGGGCGAGATTCTTGGCAAATTCGGGGAGAAAAGGGATACAGCCTCCCTCGCTGGTTATTTTGAGGACATGCGATCGCGCTTTTCGGCATACAACAAAGCCGCGACGCATCTCCGCAGCGGTAAGTGTGACTAGATAAGAAAAGCCTTCGATTCTGATTGGCGACCACACAGCGAACGCCCAGTTGTTGAATTCCATTGATCACGAGTCTTTGACGCAATTCGGTATCAGGGACTTCCTCGGAAACATAATCAACAACAAGCTTTTCCAGAGCATTGTCAAGAGCGTCGTCAAGAACACTTTGACGCAGCGGGGCATTCCGCTGAAGCAGTCGGTTCCTGGAGCGTCGCCTCCCGAGGTCTCGCGTATGGTTGGAGGGCTTGCTGTGCATCCGGAGGTCGCACACGTTGTCATGGAGTATAAAAAGTCCTTGGGAGTCAAACAACGAGGTGTGAAAGGGGAGGACGGTACAGGGGGCGTAGAGCGCGCCGTGGGAGGTATTGCCAACTAGGCAATAAAGGTTTCGCGTTCTTGATAATCAATTGTAGGATAGCAGTATGGTTGAACTGATATAAGTGGTTGCGTCTCGCCAATCCGTATTCTTGCTGTCACGCCGCGTTGTGTCAGCTTCTATCATAGCCTCACAGACGGCGTCAATAGCATTTCTGGCCCACTGCGTTTAGTATAAGATCTAGAGGTGGGGTACTGAAATACTGAACCGTCGGTGCGCATTTCACTCCCAAGCATGACAGACCCATTCGCATTAGAGAAGAAGCCGTATAAACATGAAGTACAAGCAGAAGCACAGTTCTCTACAACCGATCGCGGCAGTCGCCCGTCCATCCGTCTCATACTTCCTTCTATCGGATTGGAGTTCTCAGATGGTCATTTTATCGGACCTGGTGCGTACTATCCTATCGAATGCGATCGACATACGAGTCTACTCAGCTGCTTAAATCGTGCAGATCCTCCGGGAGTCTTCTGCTACGACAATTTCTCGGACTTCCCTAGAGACATCTGGACTCGGTATAAGGTTGAAACCAGGATCCAGAACGACATGGTCCTCTTGAATATTAAATTTTATGCAAGAAATGGAAAGGACGTTTTCGCAGAGGCGTGTTGTTTATCATCTCATGTGTACATTCGCTGACAAACTCTGTCTCTAGTTCTTTGCCCTCGACAACGTCAGTCATCCGATTGACCCGTATCCA
Organism: Boletus insuetus; assembly: GCA_038093095.1. NCBI lineage: Eukaryota > Fungi > Basidiomycota > Agaricomycetes > Boletales > Boletaceae > Boletus > Boletus insuetus. The sequence goes on along the minus strand of JBBPRQ010000387.1, from coordinate 2,659 downwards.
TCGATTGATGTATCTCCCGCAGGACAATGTCGCAGAGAAATCCGGTATCCCGGGAAAGGTCAGGGATGGCAGATGGACCGAAACTGGGTTTGGTTCGGCCGTTGCACACGTCAAGAAGGCCAAGGGGGAAAGCACGGTAACGATCACCATGCAATCGATCTCACAACAGGCCAAGTTTGATGTGGACGATGAGATGAAGTCGCAAGCAGTCAGTGAGCACTCTCCATATTCGCTCCATGCTGCCGTACGACACAGTCTGGGATGACAGACGTGACTGGTCGCCTGCGCTTCAAATCTCAGGAGAACATCAAGGTTGGGGTCTGGGTGCGATGGGACACTGACCACCTCATCTTCTATGAAAGCGATAGGAACAGCAGAGATTATACTGCTTATGTGCGTCTCTCGTAGCTTGGTCTCGCTGGTACGACGCTGACACCGCTACTATGTTATGTGACTGACGTAGTTCACCCGTAAGTTCCCCTTCATTAAATACACTCAAGCAGTAACTTAGCAGTTTCTACTAGCCATGCATGACCCGGATGCCAACGTGACGACCCTGGGTGATGTAGACAAGGTGTTCCGAAACGTTGAGTGGTCATCAACTCGCTTTTGACCTTCCAGAGCATATCATTCTGGCGGTGTACCAACAAGCATTGTAGACCTGTTTGACTGTCATGGTACCAGGGTAGCAATCTCGCCGCCGCCTAAGAACATAGTAAATTAATTTGTGTTTGGAGTTGCCAAAGGAGGTCGAGCACTGGAATTGATCGAGGGTGTGACTGCGTGACTGACCATGTTCGACTGGTCGCAAGTTGGCCCACGATACGGTAAAACAGAAGACTGTCAACCCCTGAGACAATTCTGCATACAGACACCGCAAGGCGAGATCGTGGGCTGCACCGCGCGGCTACTACCCCAGGGCCTCACAAACCCCCAAAGGTAATTGCCATTGAGGCAAGGCAGGCTGCACTGTCATGCTTGCTGCGATAGAACTCGCGTAAAAGTCATGACAGTTTGAATGGAAGCATTTGATACCCCCATCATGATCCTAATCGATCTCTCCCACAGGCTTACCCTGAATTTCTTCCCTCAGATGAACTCGTAATCAAGGAGCAAAATATTATTTATGCCATGCCATCGAACAAGACGAGATCTGCAGATATATTATCGGCAGCGACATGCTAATGAAGGTCACAGTGTGAACTGAATTCCGTAGGCTGTTTCCGAGACGTCTCCTGAGTTGGTCCAAAGCACTTACCGTTCCCAGATCGGAACACATTGAGCTAATACTAGTATGGATGATTATCGTCAACGCAACCCACCCACCATCCAACCACTTACTCCTCTCTGGGATCGTAAGCAATTTGAACATCTGTGTCTAATCCTCTATGGCGACTTGTCAAAATTTCCGTGGATCAACAACTCTAGATAGTGGCCTGCCCGCTGCTGGCGGTGGTCCGACAGAAGCCGCATGGCCTTTTGACTCGCTCATTCAGATCAATGGCAAGGGACCTTGGACGCTCGTAAGCCGTTGTTCTTGTCACTATTCGACAGCATCATTACAATTCCGGATGTCTTCAGGAAATCAAAGTTAGATTCCTTGATGCCAAAGCTGGCTATAAGTTGCGCATGAAGGAAGCAGTCTTAAATGCCATCAAGAAAGAGCGTGCGGAGAAACTTGAAGACAAACGGGAGACTTGGGAGCACTGGGCTAACATCTCCTTCAAGGTGGTAGAAGACGGTGAAGCCGACATTCGAGTCGGCTTCAACGAGCGTGATGGATCTTGGAGTCGTATCGGGCGGAACGCAGACAAGTACAAAGGGGAGGTGACTCTCAACCTGGGTCGTATTGATGCTCGTCCAGAACCAAAAGACAACGATTTTGGAACCATTCTTCACGAGTTCGGCCATGCTCTTGGGCTATTGCATGAGCATCAAAGCCCGCTCCGAGGTTCGGACGTCTCCAGGAAAATACAGAGACAAGCCGGAACCTACTCGCGAAGGACCGGGAGCGAACAGTTGGTGGAGGACCAGATGACGAGCGAAGTGAGCCAACGGTCGATATCAATTTTAAGTGATTTTGATCCATACTCCGTTATGATGCGAGTGATTTCCTTGTCTATATGATCAAAGCGCATATGTTTGACACTTTGTTTAGGTATCAGATTGACGGCGTAACGGAAACACCCAATAACAAGCTGTCGAGGCTCGACAAGGCTTTCATCACGCTCTACTACCCACCAGACTTGACGGAGTACAAGGATGACGTGAAGGCAACAAAGAGAGCGTTGTCCCGTTTCAAGACTGCGATACGTGACGCTGGTCTTGAGAGCGTGGGGGGGAAGATTCTGGAAGCTTTTCAAAACCCAGGCTCTGTCCTCAAGTTGCCAAGCGGAGCAAGCCCGGCCATTGCGGGTCGTCTCCAAGCGGTGAGAAACCGCTTCATGGACTATAACAGAGCGATGTACCTTCGTAGAAGTAAGTGCATCAGCGAACGAAAGACACGAGGGTTAACTTGCATTGAACACTGCAGCCGCAGTAAACATATCGAATTCTGTGGATCCTTCTGCGATGAAGCAGTATTCACTCTATCTTGGGGACTCGCCGTTTGGTCTCACAGATCCTATGCTGGCGAGACAATACGGTCTCACGGATCCCC
>JBBPRQ010000386.1:0-30764 GCA_038093095.1 Boletus insuetus | reverse complement strand
CCGACGGGCTGCGTCACAGGCACTGCAACCGCACGAACACGCTGTTGACCGACGGGCCGTGTCACAGGTGTCGCGGATCGTTTCACGGATTGTTTCTCGAACCCGGAGTAGGTGCTCCGACCCGCATATATCCACATTCCAACTCTTTTTCGACACTCTTTACCTCGTCATCACCATGTCGTCTATCCTGAACACTGCTGTCATGCCGCGTCTCAACGAGACTAACTACCTCACCTGGCACGTTCGTATGCGTGCGCTCCTCATCCGCAGTGATCTCTGGGGCATCGTCTCGGGAAAAGAGTCACTGCCCGACCCAGCTAAGACTTCTCCGACGAAGATCGACAATTTCGCGTCACGCCAACTTAAAGCCGCTGCTGAAATCGCACTATATGTCGACAACAGCCAAATCATTCATGTCCAGGGTGATGATCCCAAAACCATTTGGGATACGCTTGCTAGTGTTCACTGCGCCCGTGGCCTCTCGACTCAGCTTGCCGCTATGCGAAAATTCTCACACATGGAGAAACGCCCCAAGCAGTCCATCATGTTATGGATCGGCGATGTTAAGGCACAGGCATATCTTATGAAAGACATCGGAATCGAGCTCCCGGACCTCCTAACCATCGTCGTTCTCACATCCAGCCTCCCCTCCGAATATGACTCTGTCGTTGTCGCTCTCAATGCCGTCAAACCTGAAGATCTCACACTTGAACTTGCAATCTCTCGTCTGCTCAACGAGGAAGAGCACCACCTCAGTCGAAAACAACTTGACGATTACAAAGCGTCGTTTATCAAGAGCGAACCCAATACCTCCGATGCCGCTTTTACCGCTCGTCCTAGGGCCAACATCACTTGCTTCAAGTGCGGGAAGAAGGGACACTATGCTAAGGACTGTCCAGAAAAGGAGTGCACTAACCTCATTGAAGAGGAACCTGATGCTGCATGGTAATTTTAGACTTTCAGGGGGTGCATATATTATTCCTTTCATCATTCTTTTGCCCACTCGGACTCATTCACGATTCAGGGGGTGTGTTGTAGTAGAATCATTCATTCACTACATTAATGCTTACCTAACAACTGTACAGTACCTCATTTATCTCGCCGCTGCCTGTATTACCGCACCTTGTCCGTTATCATGAACAACACCTGCCGCTTCGTCCCGCATCGCTTGCGTCCCGTTCCCGGCATACGACTCTTCAACAGTAATGTGGAGGACAACTCCACTATGAATACAACTGCATACAGTGAGAGAAGGAGTCTGTGGACCAGAGAGTGAACAAGAATGATGAGGAAAATGAGTACCCCCTTAGTAAACCATAACACCAGAACATGCTGTTCAGTGTTTTCAACTAGGTTGGGAACATGATGACAATCCCAAGGTCTGAGCAACAGTTTTGATGATATTTAAGTTGTTCAAGTTTGTGCATTGGCTTTCACTGCTGCTGTTTGTAGCTGCTGATCATTCAATACAATTCTCACTTCATGCAGGCAGATTTTCTTTTATACAATGATGTGCCAATGACCATTACCACAATAAATACTCTATTCAGGTGATTCAGTACATTCATCAATGAAAAACAGGTGATCAGCTGGTCCTGCAATGACAATAAGTGTGTTTACTTCCCACAGTGACTGTGATTACACCTTTGAAACACTCAAACATTCCTCTCATGCTCATCTCTGTCTCAGTCACCACCATCCATTTATGGGAACTTTGAATGTAGTGCTGGATGGATGCCTACCACTCAGGTCTCACAACCAGAGATGTACAATTTCAGATGAAGCAATTCAATTCACACAGACAAGTTCCAGAGGGTCTTGCACATCAGTCTGATACCCTACAGGCCCTTCAAGATGAGATGCACCAATCTGACCCTGGTACAATTTTTTTTCTTGCTTGTTTTTAATTATTTTGGAAATCCCTCTTTGGGATCTATTGCTACTGTAAAGTAGAGCACCTTTACAAGAGGGATTGAAAAAGTGATGATTTCTGGAGGTGCAAAAATTGTTGCACAAAAGTAGTGGTGACTCAATGAAAGGCACCATATTCCTCACTGACAACCATGTCCCAATCCATGAACTCCCCTCATGTCTGGTCTTCAGCACACCTCATGACCAATCTAAGCTTCCCACTGTAAGCCCCATTGGCATACAGTCACGTGCACCACTGTATATTACCATTCAATCCTCATAGAGATAGGTAGAGATCCTTGTACCTGTACTTCGTAGTTGTCCATATAGAGTGTGGTCCAGTTCTGTTGCCCACTTGTCTCAGTGTTTCCCACCATTGGCCATGGTGGGCTTCCACCCACCTGCCAGGTACATGTGGCTTGGTAGTGTGAAACAGAAGTTGCTCATTGATAAGAGAAATTGCTTGGAAAATGAGCCTCCCTCTTGAGCAAAGCATGCACACACACACCAGCATGGACTCAGCCATGAGTCATATGATATATTCTTGTAACTGAATTGCTATGTAGGGGTCAGCAGAAGCACAACCATGGGATATCCATGTGTATTAGTGATGTCCCAGTGCATTTGTAAAAATGGGAATGAAACCATGATGTGCAGGTGCTGTAAAGAAATATCCATCCATCAAACCCGAGAAAAGAGACTGTTGAATTCCTGGAAATGAGACCTCTTCTGTATCAGTGTGTCCATCACGGACGATTCACAATCCAATACCACCAAATACTCTCTTCCATATTAGCCTTGCAGCTTCTTTCCTCTCCCGCACTGCACCACCATTTCCAAGTACGGACTTATTCTCGATAGCACGACGAGAAATGTATGGCATCACCTACGAAAGATAAAGATAATTAGTTTCGATTGTAACCTCGTAAAAGTGTGGAACAAGACCCACCTCTACAAGTGCACCGTAGGGAACGTACTTGATAACGCACGGTGTGGTACTTTGTATACGTCCAACGAGGTAATTCGTGAGCGAATCGGACATTCCTGCAACGAAACGAAACGATGTGATGTGGACAGACCAGAAAGAGATGATAGAGGAAAGACGTACCATACAATTGGCCAAAGGTAAGCCTCTCCGCGACCTGGGACGGAACCACCACGGTTCCCTTGTGAATGCCGTCAGTACTCGCCGTGTCTTCGTGCGCCAGAGCGTTTTTGACCAACTCTCCGAGTATCAATTCGGACGACATCCAATTGTGAGTACCAAAGAGAACCCCAATCCGTGGTGGACGACCTGCAGACGATTTCACATCGTCTGCGATGGTTCGTACAAGAAGCGTCGCACATTCATTGTAACAGGCATCCGTGTCTACTTTAGAAGGGTGGACTGGCGGGTATGGGTCAGGTGATAGAGCGATGGAACCCGATGTGCTCGAAGAAGCCGCTGCGGAATATGCTGCAAGTTCATGGGGGTGATACGCGCCCCTCACGAGCTTAACACCAAGTGCGTAGTTGTTCTGTCGTGCGAGTGCAAGCGACCGTGTGAGATGGTTGGGCGTTCTACGATTGTTAATCAGTCAGTTCCAGCGCGGACATGGCTCAACGAAAACGGAAGTTGACCTTCTCAGATAGGCCTGATATGTGACGTAAACTATGGGTTGCAGCTCTTCCGCTTGAACGCTTCTTAACCCAGATGCAAATATACTCGTCCTGCCGCGTCGATCAGAAAGCTTGTTAAAGCGCTCCATTAATGTGTGTCCAAAAGCGTCGATAGCGGGTTGATACCAACTATATACGGCATGTGAGCACACGAGCATGCCAAGCAACACAAGACCCAGAATACCTGTGTTCGGCATCAAGGATAATCCTGACACTTCGATCTTTGGCACGTGCGCATATCCTGTTCAGGTCATGGTAGAGCTCTTTGAGATCTTCCACATCTTGTGATGTCAGTGGCGAGCGCTCCGGGATCCGACCATGAAGAATTGATAGATCCGACGATTCCGGGGTACCAGGATAAGGGACCGGTGGACTCAACGCGTGTCGGGAGCGCGTTAGATGGAGAGACAAGTTGCGTAGCGCATCCGCATTCGGGAGAAGAGCCGTCTATAGGCTAGTGTGTCAACAATGCCCGAAAAACGACAGGATGACGCACCAGCTTGATCGCAACCCAGGTCCGTCTGCCTGCTACTTGTCGAGTACCAATTTCATCCTCGAAATCAGCAGCCACGTCAATGCTCCGGATCATTTCCTCAACGATGCGTTTATGAACGGGGTGTTTGCTCGTCTTTCCAGAATTTGTTCCCGTGTCGATGGGGTGTTCGCCGGAAGCTTCGTGCTCGTCCACTTCAACGCTGTAGGCGAACAAAGCGCCCTTATTCTGGTTCCGCAAGGCAGAGAGAAGGGGATATGCTGCACGGGCTGTTTCTCCGCCTACAAACTGGAGAGGGAATTAAGTCAGTGAAGGGCATGGACATTGGATATAGGACCCGTACATGAGCAAAGAACGTCCGTCTCACAACGCCCTCTATGACTGTCCCAATGAGAGGAACCTTGAGTAGGGTATCGAGTATCACGGGTGCATGGTCCACGATCGTCTCGCACGAAGTGAGCCCGTATACGAGGTAAGTGCGGAGAAGCGCCGAGAGGGGCGGTGAAATATCGTGTTCGGGTCGGGGGGCGACCTCGGCCAGCTTGAAGGGAGGTGTTGGACATGACCTGGCGTCGGAATATAGACCGAGCAGTGCACCTCCAGAAATGGCGGACGTGAGGAAGAGGGCTGTTCGGATGGGACGTCGGGTGCGTGTCCGAGGTGGTGGAGGTGTGGAATACAATCTCTGCGCAGAGGCACGACCGAGGACAAGTGGTGCTCGTCGTACGGAGTACATCGTCGTGCTTGTCAAGGCGTTGACGTTCCGCTTTCACGACTCGCAACTGTCCGGGTTATAAGGTCCTGCCTGCGCAAGGTCCTTCCGGGCAGCAGCGGGAGACCAATGGACCATCGGGGTCAATGTGATGTCAAGTTTCAACTCGGTCATAGATGTAGCCGGTAACCGGAACAAAAAAGTACACATTCCCTACTCGATTTCTTGCAAGCCTTTCTCTTCTCGGATTATCAACATATCATTGCCCAACCAGCTCCCTGAACTCGAGCCCCCACTGCTCGTTCCTCTTTACGTCGTCCACGAACGCTTCAAACTTTTGGGTTCCGCCCGTGGCTGACGCACCGGCTGCACTGCCAATCGCCACCACTTTCATCAGAGCAGCGACCGCACGCATCGTGCTTCTCCTGAGTTCTGCTGAGCGCTCCAAGTCTTGTTTAACCGTGTCCTTGGTGACAGGCGTGCCCTGCATTGTCGTCTCCAGTGCAGGCGTCAATTCATCCAAGCGGGCGATGAGAAGGGGAGTGCATAACGTTAGGGAAGACAAACGCGAGACGAGGAGATGTGCTAGCACTTTGATCTCGTCCGACGGATCACTGAGCGCAGGAAGGAGGTATGTGAGATACGTCGGAAGGTCGAGTTTGTGGAGGCATGTGTCCAGCTGTTCGAGATGCAGATAAGTCACCAATGTAAAGTGAGTGTCAGCGTTGAACTTACTAATGTATAAAGGGTCTCCCAGGCGGTCTTGCGCGCCTCAAGTCCGTCATCGACTTTATGGGTCCATGGTCCCATTTGCACGGTCCGAATAAGTTCGGGATTGACCTTGGTCTCGGCGTAGAGAGTAGGAAGAAGAGCTGGCAGATGATCTCGAATAAGATGTGGCTTCGTCCGTGCAGCTGAATTGAGCGCAGATAGCGCGAGGCGACGGACGGTCTGCACCGGAGACGTCAATTGATTCGCAGAACTCGGATATGAAATCACGCACCAAATCAGCATCTTTCATCAAACTCAAAAAGTCCATGATCAATGGGGCAAGAAGTTCGTCATACGAGGGGGAACTCTCAGCGAACGTGTATCGAATCGCTGATACAACCGTGGCGCGTACAGCTGGATTCGCATCACGTATGCCTGCGTGGAGTTGGGGGAGGTAGCGTGATGGGTGCGTAGTCGTGAGTTTGCCCAGGCATGCCGCGGCAACATTTCGTGTGGATTCTTCCGAGTCAGAAGTAGAATTATGGAAAAGAGGAGTCCAAATAGCATCTGCAACAGGCTCTAATTGTCCGTGAGAGCAATGTGTGACGACCTGTAAATAATAAGATCTTCAGCAAACGATCAGAACTCCTGTGACCAACCTCTTTCAGAGCGTGAAGGGATAGCAGTCTCTTGGATTGGTCCCGCTCTGCAACCTTGAGGATAGCAGGGAGAAACAAATGCAGGTTCCCAATTGCGATGTTTCCTTTCTTACGAGTTAGTGCAAGTCACTCCAACTGCGCTAATGTTGCACCCACCAGCTGCGAATGCAGCCGCAGTCCTTATCTCTTCCTCCTCTGCAGAAAAGTGGTCGATAGCATTATCAAATACGTCGTGTTGGATAGACATATCGCTGAACAGTAATGAGTTGGCGGGTCCTCCAATTACACAGGTACTTACATGAAGCGACCTAGCTCTCCCAAGATAAACAGGCTAAGGACAACAGTTGACGACTTGGCTTTTGACGATTTCTATTTGTTCAGAAGTTTGAATGGGTTGCAAACGAGGCAAGATAGAGACCAGTACCTTGACAACCTTGGAATACTCAGCAATCGTCCCAGCAGCAACCCCTTGGGCACTCCTGACGACCTGCCCAATGCACTTTGCAACGTTGGTTAGACTCGCCTCCGTCTTTGGAGACTTGTTGGCACCAATGACAAGGTTGGGAACAATATGCGTCGCAATTTGCCTGTCTGCCTGAACCAAGGCGGAGAAGAATGCAAGTAAAGAATCGAGAGCCGCGCCGGAAACGAGGGGAGAGTGGGCGATCTGATAAATGTCAGCGAGCAGTTCTTTCTCAACTACGGGGAACGTGATTGAGGGTGACAGTTCCAGGAGAAGTGCTAAAATAGCAAGTGCTTGCGAAAGCAAAGAGATATCTGAAGTGCCGACGTAAAGCTTGATCTGAGGGATAAGAGAAAGTGGAAGATCGGCAGGTATTCCAGATTGATATCTACCGAATGGGTTTGTTAAGACACCAAGAAAGCCAGAGGATAAATTTACGCGCACCTTTTCAGCAAGGTGTCCAGTGCAGTGAAAATTTCCGGCTTTCCACCACGCCCACTCTTCTTCAGCAGTACCATGATCCATTCTAAGCAAGAGTTGACCCACTGATCACCAATATCCACGTCTCGAGCAACCTTTGTTACAACCTTGACCGCCCCACCAGTATTGCCGGTGGTGCGGCATATCGCCTGCCACTCCTTTCCACCTTTAGACTTCATCATGTCTGTGGCGCATATCCACAGGTCGGCCATGCAGTCCTCTGCACAACTGCGCACCTCCGTATCCGTGTCATGTGTGCTGAGTCGCTGCAGGGCTTCGTCGTAGACCCGTTCCGCCCAGTCGCTGTTCTTCACCGGTCGTGTGGCATTTAGTAGCGCGGAGAAGACGCGGAACGCCTCAGATACAACTCGGGGGTGGCGCTCATGGAGCGACTTGAGAAGTACGGACGTCAGTGTCGGCAAAGAGAGAATGAATACAGGAGGTGCATGCGTCGAGAGGAAGAGGGCAAGAAATGAGAGACATGTCAGATGCAATGTCGATGTGGTTGTGGTTGGTGACTGGGAGAGAATGCTTTTCGACGTTGCCACGATTGGGCCAACCTGACTGGAAAGCGACCCAGGTAATACACCAAGGAGAGCGTAGAGTAGCTGGAAACCAGCCTGTACGGTTGCTGGCGAGGTCTTCGGCGGTTTCAGCTGACCGAGAAGCGCCTTTGACAACGCAGGAACTTGTGACCTTAAAAGCGTGTGGGGAGTCTCCTCGACGTCCATCCGCTCTTCACTATCTCGCTTCCTCTTTCCGCGGACAGCAGAGTCTCCTTCCAGACTTTGCGGCAGCCCGCCGTACGTACTCGTTTGATTGAGGAGCGTGACATAAGCCGCCCATACCTCGAGGCGGACTGTCTCCTCTCTGTCGTTAAATCGTGATATCAAAACAGGAGAAACGCTTTTGTACAACGAAACCAGGAGTTCTGGACGAGTGACAATCACAGCTGACAGTAGTTTTGTCGCGGAACGACGAATCTTGTATGAGGTGTCTTCGTCGTCGGAGTATCTGGGGCTAATCAGTATGTGAGGGATACACCATAAAGTGTTAACGAACTGGTCAAGCTCCCCATCGTCGTCCTCATCGTCAGCATCGCCCATCTCCTCATCTTCGCCATCCTCCTCGCCAGCGTAATTCTAACCAAACATTAGAAACTGCTTTACGATGCAAATCAAATCCAACTTACAGGGTCATATTTGATGTACTGGGTCCCTACATGTACCATGGAATCTACGAACGGCGTGGCCTCCCCAGGTGATCTCAGCAATAATGTCTCCAAGGCCTTCGACATGTAAGCGAGAGTCAGAAACTTCTAAAACACATATACGCTACCTGCAAGCAACCCTCCCTTAGTTCGTCATCGTCACGTTTAACTGCTTGTAATAGGCCGGGTACGATGTCTCCTAACGACAGTGTCAACTGCTGTGGCGACTGCCTGAAGATCGCGGCGACGAGGTTCACAGTGGTCCTCTGTTGTTCTGGGTTGGCATTCGCTACGAGGAAAGGAAGAATGTTGTTCTGAAGTAAAGTCGAGAACAACTCCGGTGGAGCGACGGGGACGAATTGAGACAAAGTGGATATAGCGCGTTTCCTGACTGCAGGGCGTGGATGTGTGAGGAGAGGGGCAATGGCAGCAAGTGGCTGTGGACTCAGAGAAGGATCGACAAAGTGAGCTGGGAAGCGTGTGATAAGGATCGAAAGTGTTGATAATGTCTCTAGTAGTGTCTCAGGAGGAGTGTTGTGCTGGAGTAAAAGTTTGTCAAAGAAAAGTTCTTCAACTGAGTTCGTCTTACATTAGAGACTTGCCCGAGTAGCTTCGGCGTAAGCTTCGCACATGCCTTTCCAGCGATTTTGCCGTCTGGGGGTAGTTCTGATGTGATCGTCTTCAAGGCTAAAGACAGACGTCAAAACCCATCGCCCCATACAATGTATGGGTGCTAACCAAGTCCAGATATGTCTCGTAGCTCCTCGTCCTTCCCAACTGAATAATTGATAAGGCTGTCCACGACAAGTTCCATTTGGTTCTCTCTGATAATCTTGATGAGTTGACCGAGGCTGAGGTAACGTGAGACGCGATCCTGAACGCAATAGAGCCAACACTGAGCGCTGACATCAAACACACCATTTGACTGCCTGGTTCTTGACTTCGGAGATTGTGTCTTCGACGAGTTTGAGCACCTGGCGAAGAACTTTGTTTTCAGTGGTTTCATCGCCAAAGAAGCTATTTGGATCCTGCTTGATCTCGAGCATTAGATCGTTCAATCCCATGAACCTGCGATCCAATTTTGACATCTTTAGAATCGACGAGTTTGACACGTTAGGGGATGATCGCGAACCTAAAGTCCTGGTCGGTGGACTGCATCTAGAAAATCGATAGTAATGAGTCGTCGTCCAAGCGAACACGATGAAGCCACTGTTACCTTTTCCACCAAACTGTTCATCAAGTATGTTTTCGTCATTTTGAAAGAAGGTCGGGGGAAAGAAGGCGGAGAAGGCGTATTGTAGATGAAGTTTGACAGGAGTTCAATCCAGTGTACAGCCACCTTAGCCTTCCTCTGAATCGGTAATGTTGGCCGGCCCTAGGATCAACAACTCGAAGCAACCGCTATCGAAACTATTATCAAACGCCTCGCATCAGAGGGTCCGCCTGTATTGTCCAGTAAATAAACAGCTGCCTCGAATCCAAATGACGACCAGAGTCGCTGTCCAAGCAGTCTGGCTCCTTCGATTTTTTTCTGGCTTAATTCCGCAGGTGAGCTCATTCTAACGAACTGGCTGGCGCAGAGTCTAACCCACACAACTTCTTTCCAGCCCCATCGGTCGTCTCAGCGACATCTGGTGATTACAGAAGATGTCTGCTATTGAGTTTGCGGCCACACTTGACATGGCGCGGATACGATCGAACTTGTTGATCCTCACGGAGTGATTCCCTAGCATCAGGCGCAAGGATCCCAAGGAATAACTCAGCCAGGTATCGCGCCCCCACACCTCTGTCCCCAAGTCAAGAGTATATGTATAACCTTCAGCTTGCTCCCTCTTTGCCATCAGACGTTGATGACAGATATTGCACGCTTCATGGACGTTGCCTGTGGACAGGATTTTTGCCCTTGACGAAGAGGATGACTTTGTTTTTACTGTTCGTGGTAAACCCAAAACGATCCATGAGGTTTGGACAATTTGTTAGTTATTTCTATGTGAAGCTGAATACAATCATGTCATGTTAAGGCGTGTGCAACTATTTAAACAACCATACAAGCGAGTGTGGAAGACGCAACCAAATCGAGCCTATGGATGAACAAGAAATTTGAAAAAGGTAGACTCATTCATATATTATAGCTGAGGACGCCAGCGTCCCACAACAAGCGTATCGTGTTTCTGGTGTCCGGTTTGATTTCTCCGTTCAGTGGTGCGAACCACTTTCGAACTTTAATGCTTCCCATGGCGAACTCTACACACCAGAACAGGCCAAATTGATCCTGTAACTACGTCACTATTCATCCAAGGAAAACAGTGCGTGTGTTTTCTTACCCATTTTGTCTTTCCTTTCTTTGGTCGCCCTTTGATTCTGCCGTGATACCATTCGCCGTTACTGGCGCAAATCCATGCAACTTGGTTGTCCTAAAGCCAGATTCGCAATGAAAACAGGTTTATCAATATTCCAGCACTTACCTCGAAACGATACGGCCACGGCTCGTGCAGTTCGTATGGGTGGGTTCTCGAGAAGACCCGGTTTCCCCAGTCGCCGTCATCCCAAGTGGTAAGGTCGACCCACTCAAGTCTCAGTTGAGAGGGAAGCCCCGTCACATCATCGAAATATAGTTCGTTTGAACTTTCATCGCTGTAGTATGTTGAAGGATACATGGAAAAGTTTAAGAAAGCTCCAGGGTGTTTGGGATGCTGGACGTTCGATGCACCCATGGTTTTTATACACCGTAGTGGGTGGACCTGAGTGGACAAGCCACAGGCCACTACAGCTTGTAGTTCCTTTGTTCCTTGCATACCCGGAAACCTTTGGATACACGCTTTGATAGGCGACGATACAGATCGCCCGGACCATCCTGAGAATACAATAGTCGCCACTCATCCATCAAAGCATGCAGTGGGCCACAAGCCTGGACGCGGCTCAGGTCTGTGGACGATCGGGCTTTGACCCAAAAGACAGCTAGCATTATAAATAAACTACAAAGGCACACGATGGCTTGTGCTACGGGATGGGCAAAGTGTTCAATGAGTACGCAGAATGACGTAGGTCAACCAATTGATTGAATGGTCGTGTGTCTCGTGCTACCCCGCACCTAGTAAGGAAACGGGAGCATTCCCTCTATTGGCCCAGTGACCCCATCCTTCTCTGCGCAGTCATCCAAAAAGCCGAGAAGGACATCCCGGTACCTCATACGACCCTTGAATGACGCGACGTCCTCGGGCCAACTCCTTACAGCGCTAGCCAGGCGTGCCGCGACACCTCGCTCCCGTGCAAGCTCCTCCACCTTGAACTGGTACGTACGTATCCCAAACACAATGGCACCTGTGCGGGGAAGGCGACGCAGGGTCTGTCTTTCGCTTCTGAGACGAAGAGTTGCAGGAGAAACATGTGGGACATCCTTTGTCCCATGGCCCCGCCCATGAGTAAAGTCAGCTTCCGGCCCGTTAAGACTTTCAGACCAGCTGAGCTCTTCGGGATCGACATCGGATAAGGTTTCTTCTGTCCTGGATATCGCCTCGAGCACTCTGGGTTGGACGACTTGTATGGAGTAATTGTTCCTTATCACCGGTTTGTCGACAGGTAAACGTTGGAAGAAGCGGTTCATACTGACTTGCAGCTTTTCCTTGACTGAAAATAGACCATTGAGGCGGCTGACGATGTTTCATGAACGACGATCTTACATTGAGGTACCTCACCAGAGAGGTGTATTTCGTCCAATGGCATTCCGATTTTGTCGCGCATACGCCAAAATCCTGATGAGAATAGGTCAGAAGAGGTCAGGCAGCAGTGAGTAACACAGACCGGGCACACATATGAGTCCTGCCTGGAAGTAGTATTTCCGGTCCGTTCCTTGCCCGATACAATGAGCGTTGCAGATTTTTATAATTCACTGGTCGTATTACCTTCCACCATCATCGCAATGTCGTCTTGAATCCTTTCCCAAATAGTGAGCTGCGTGAAGATGACAACAATCGCTCACTTACAAGTGATTTATTATCCTGAATGCTTCTTCTCCCATTGCCACATCGTTCATTGTTTCGAGAACCCCAAGATCGTAGTTTCCCCCAGTCTCAACGACCTCGATCGTCTTGACTGGCCTCTTGCCATGCCATGAAAAGGGTATCCCTCCGATACTCGGCGCAGGTGCCGATGCTGGGAGACGTGAAATACGGAATGAGCGTGGGTACCGTTGAGGCAGATACTCTGCGAGCTCGTACAGCAACTCTTTCACTGCAACTCGGGTTTAACAAGGAAAGGTGCGGGAGAGTCTTCCCAGAAACCACGAACCTGCCTCAGCTCCACCCACGACTTTGACAGATTCATCTTCGCGAGCAGGAAGGACACGAAGTACTGTTTTCCCACAGTGGCTTACACGGAAGGTGCGAATTCGTTGATGGAACAAGAAGGACTCGTCAAGTTCCATCCATTCGGACCAAGGCATGGTGCGGATGCCCATTGTTACACTGAATCGTGCGTGAGCGACATGTGATAACAAAGAAAGCGCATTGGTTCCATCATATGAATACGATGTCCGTGCGGGAATTCAGCTTACTGGTACTCGCCCCACCTGAAGGGACGGTATGGCACAGGCTTCACGTCCCTGATCGGAAGAGGACATGGTATCACTTCTGGGTACTCGAAAGCTAGGGGGATCCAGACTTCAATAGATTGGAAACCCCGTATCCAACACATTAATACCCCCGAGATACGTCTTCAACGCAATAACATACCTCCCGGTTCCCGATCCCTGTTCAGACGCTTATCTTGTGCTGGTTCGATATCTGGACTGCTCAATGCACTTGAGTCCGTTGCATCTCGCCTTTTTCGGTACCATCTAATAGCTCTATAGGTATAGTAGATAGCGAGTGATTGGAGGAGAACCGGGAGCATGACATGAAGACAGACGGTCTTGCTTCTGCCCTGACCCTGAATGGATGCAAGACTCTTGATCCACGTATTCATCGTTGGACAGAGATTGTGTCAGTGTCAGTGGAAAACTGACTGGATTGCAACATTACTAGAGCCACAGTGACAATCTAATATAGTTGTTTTGTAAGGAGGGGATAAAAATAATCCCAGCGGTGATGGAAGCCTGCGCCAACGGCGGGAACACTGAGATGAGCGGGCATCGTGACGAAAGAACTGGACCGAGCTCTTACGCGGTACGAGGACAAAGAGCTACTGCTGTATATCTACTAGATATATACTAGCATACACGCGACTGTATGCAGTGAGGCTTACACCTCCCAACCTCTCAAGGAAAAGCATTTAGAGAGTATGTGGAAACGAAACAAGTCAAATGGGTCCATGAACTTGAGACCGAACGCATGCGCAAACAAGGGATCAATAAGAACCACGGGCGCACGAACAGGAAGGAATATTACGAACAATCATCATCAACAGTTCCACAAAGAAGGATCAAATGATCAAAATGACTTGGATCCGAACAGATGCACAAACAAGGGAGCAGTTAAGAACCACGGGTGTACGCATAGGAAGGATTATGACGAACACGAACCATTATCGGGGGCCAGAAATCAAAAACATTAATCATCATCCCAGGCATCCGAGTCACAGACGGGATGAAACGATCGTTGAAGCGAGCTGTAAAAAGCTCCCAAGACGGAAGGAGCTTGAGCGTGGCTCCACCAAGTACTCGTAGAGGTTCATTCAACTCCATGCCAGCGAGGACGCTTTGGAGTTGTGGGGTCATGACGGTTGCGTCTTCACAACGTCCGAGCCAAGCACTTATCGCGGCGGGTTCGAGAGGACCGGAGAACGTTGGGCCATCTCGAGTTTAGACAACTTGGCGGCACATTGAGGAACGTGTGCCTGTGGCTGTTTCCCAGAGTCTGGCGCAGTGTGATTCAACCGAAGACAACGGATCTGCAATTGCATCTTGTGTGGGTTCAGCTGCTTCGGCAGATATTGCCTGCGAGAGACATGGCAGAAAGTCTCGAGCCATAGTTGGAATCGGCGTGCGTCAACGAGATTGCGCAGATGGATAAGGGAATTCGTGAACGCGTTGGGGAATCCGTGAATTTGAGCGTAGCGGGCGTGATAAGGTCAGCATGTTCAAATCCAGGGCGAGAGATGATGTGGGGCGATAGTGGAACAGAGACGATTGGAGTTCAAAAAAAAGTGGAAGCCTGCCGTGGCCAACGGCGAACACTGAGACGAGCGGGCACGAAAGAACTGGACCAGGCTACGCAGTACGAGGACAAGGAACTAGCGTACAAGTGACTGTATGCCAATGAGGCTTACAGGTGATTGTACACCGCCCTCGGGGGGACTGAACCTATTCAGTCTGTACATCGCGCTGTCACGTAGCTCGGGTCGTGGCACAATACGATTGCTGCATGACTTTGAAAATGCACTTTTCCTACAATCCCATGCACCAGAACTTCTAGCCGAAGATGATCACCTCGGAGACATGAACTAAAAAACACAGGGACGGTGGATGGAGACACTAGAACTAGGCTTTAGGAAGATGCTCACATACTTAGTCTGTTCTTCAGAAATTGCAGAGTGGATGAGGGTAGAGAAAGTGGGCGAGAGCGTGGAGCGCTCGCCGGCAGCCAGTGATGATGATGACCTGCGTGTTGCGTGAGCTGCAAGGGCGGGCGGGAAAGCCTCGCAGAAACATGCACTTTGGTCACGGTCAGAAGGCGCTTGGTGCCCAAGATGAAGATGAACTGTGAGGCGTCAAAAACTTGGTTTGAGGGTGGTGTCAGAAATCCGGCAAACTCCGGTAATACAGGGGCTATTGATTACATAATAATTATGGGGTGACAGAAACCAGACTGCAGCCTGACATGGTCTTGAATAAGTTCAGTGACCGAACATGAAACTCACCTCGTCTCAGAAAACTCCCTTTTTCTGTCCAAAATTTCTTGACAAATACCCTAGATCCCAGTCTGGCCCACTGAATACCGTGTCATCATGTTCTTCCCAGGATGTCACCTTACGTACGTGCAAACTCAAAGCAAGAGCTTCATGGTTTATTCAATCCCCAACTCCGCAGGCCGCAAGCCGCAGTAGAGTCTTAAAAAAATTTCTCGCACTGCTCGTCGCAGTTTAGGCCTTTAGCTTTCTCCCAATGCCTTGGTTGTTCAACTTCTCTGCCATGCATTCATTCTCAAACGTCTGACATGCTCCTTCCACAGGCCATCGGTCATTGTTCATGCAGTTGCTTTTCAACGAGTTGCCGTGACGCCATATACCTTCGCCACCATATTCCTGCCAGCCTTCTTCGGTTACTATGCTATGGCTATACTGGTGCAATTGCCTGACACGAAATTTTACCGAGCCGCGCTGCTTCCAATCGTGTTCTGGATGACCTTCCGTGCTAACATGTCTCTGGATTTTACATGGAATTATGCAGGTTACGCTTATCTCAACCAGGGTTTGTCGGTAAGTGTCCAATTTCGTCAGCGTTGCACAAGCTCATAGAATTTAGCTTGGTATGTTTACCATTGCGATGCGATCCACGGCATGGGTGCTTGTAGAGCGGCCCTACACTAGGCTGCCAATCTACAAGCTGCGAAACGGCACAGTCAATGGACACGATGGAAAAACCCCAACCGAGCATGACTTCTCCGTCACTTCTGCGTTATGGAATGCTTGGGATCTCACCGCGAACCTCAGGGGAATTGGATGGAATGGGCCTCAAAGGATACACATCCCAACGCCGTATTTCCGAGTAGAATCCCGGCCGATATTTGCCTTTCTTTCTTTCTCTCGACTCATCTTCTTGGCGCTCGTGTTGGATATCCTGTCAAGATCTGTCCGCTCGTTCGGACCTGACACCTTTGGAACACCAAAAGGCGGTACCATCTTCGATCCATCGTTGCCTCCGCTGGAACGGTACACGAATTCATTCGTCATCACTCTACTTTCTGGGACCACCGCCTACGTTATGATCGAGGGAACATACCAGCTACATGCAGTCATGTTCACGATACTATTCCAGCAATACCCATCGCAATGGCCTCCCCTTTTCGATTCTCCTTGGTTATCAACCTCGCTGATCAGTTTATGGGGGCGAAGGTGGCACCAACTCTTTCGTGAGTGCTTTGTGGCGGTAGGGAGCAAGCCCATGGAGAAATATCTTGGACGAGCCGGGACTGTCATAGGTGCTTTCGCTATTTCCGGTGTGCTGCACGACATTGGGATGCGGGGAATGGGTCGAGGCGAGGACACAGTTGAAGTAGTAGGATTCTTCCTCATGCACGGTGTCGGGGTTTCCATGGAACATGCTTGGAAGAAGGCCACCAGGAGACGAGTGGGTGGCATCACCGGTTGGTTGTGGGTCTTTTTCTGGCTTGTCTTTTGGGGACAAGTTGTCGTAGACGTTTGGGCGAGGAGAGGCCTGATTGGATCTGAATTTTGCCCTGAGTCTTACAGACCTACCACGTTGTTCTTGAATTGGCTATCCAGGAAAAATTAGAGCCATCATGATTGGCCAAACGTCAATTTCATTTATCTGTATTCATGTCTACTTCCCTCACGAGTCTTGACGAAGCCATCAGTAATAAGACTCCTCATTCAGAACAATAGGGGTGGCTTGAATGAACTTGTCGTGTCAACGTGCGCATTGTTTGGCTCTGTTGGATTCAGAGAGGACATCCGTGAAATGGACTTTCCGGGAGTCCTGGAGTCCTGGAGTTCCGATGGCGTCCCTGAATTTTTTGCCCACTAAGACGAGTTTGGGGTCCTTCCCTGGCAGCTTTCGAGGCGCGACTTTTGTCGATTCGCCTTCCTGGCCTCATCCTATACCACAACCTAACTGAGCAGATGGCCCCGAGCGAGAAAGTATCTTTAGGCGTTTCATTCATAGGCAAGTCCAGGAAATCAATTTATGCGAACGGAATCTCACTACAACTACCGAACAGGTTATGCGGGGGCAATGATGTCCGTACAAGCCTGAAAGTTCATTGCATGACAGCTTTCAAACCTGACTGCCGTCGATAGTTTGACAGGCATATCCTTGGGTCAAGGCTATGCCTACGTCCGATGGTTTCCCAATGAACGCCGATTACAGAGAATGGTGGTGAGTATCGTTTCCGATACGCAATCGAACCGCTCTCTGATCGACTTAGGTGTTGGGCGTCATGTAACTATTTGCCCTTGATTGACAAACCTGGGGTCCGCTAATTTGTACCTCAGAATTCTTGACCTTTTGTACACAGCAGTGACACTCGAGGTTACATGGGAGCAATTGATATCCTGTCGCCGAGGTATATCTGACGCTTGTGCGGAGGGGAACAACATGTGAGTTTCCCATTCCAGAAACTAATATGAAAGCTATTCAACGGCAGGAACACATGATGACAGGGAATCTTTTGTAAGCCGAGTATTTATTTTCTGACTTTATTGTCTGACTTGGTCTGAATAGATCGGTATCTCCACGTCGGTATGGCATCATATTCCCGTTCAGAAATGACATGCATTCAACTTTCCGAAGACATTGATGACGTATAGCGTACAAATGTGAAGTTCCTGATGGCGGATGGACAGATTACACAACTCATGTACGAGAATAGGTTCTACTGCTACAGAGTGTGGATAGGTCAGTGGAGTAGTCGACTTTGTGGCTTTGTCTCACAGTTCTTCAGTCAGCGGTAAGAATAGGATAATCACTGGCTTAGTGGTACGTGCTGGGTACCCTGTTACTTCGTTTGCTGGGTTTTTACAGCTACTGCGGTTTCCAGGCAACTCTCGCTGGAATTCAACTGAGTAAGCAATCTACATTCAACCTTTTTAAAGTGTCGTATCTCACTAATTGTAGTATCTGGAGCAAGTAGGCCACTTTCACTTGGGTATACCTCAAGAGCTCATACTGTTCCATCATCGATACTGGTAGTATGTTCGGGTGTCCTGTGCGTTCGCAATGCACATGTCCTGTGCCGTGACTGGTCTGATACTGATAGATTAGGATTGTCAGCCGTGCACGCGAAGCACTGTTCTCAAAGCCGGTATGTATTCATTGGATTTAAATGCATGTGCCGTCATGCAGTTACTCCTCCTAGTATATCCCAGCCTTGAGTGCTGGCGCCAGTGCTATATGTGACATTATCATCTCGGGATCGATGGTCTTTTACCTCCGTGAATCTCATACAGGAGTTAGGAGGTACGCATTGAATCAAAAGTCGAACAACGCTGAACTCCAATATGGTCCTTCCAGGTCTGGAAACAAAATGCAACGGATGGTGGTACTCTTTGTGCAGATGGGGTTCGTGACGTGGTGAGATACTCGACACCTTTTCTTGCAAATCATAAAACATGGGTGCTGAGACGGGGCGTAGTTTATTCGCAACATTGGTCGCCATTTCCGTGAGTTTCCTACTATCTGCGTATATGGAGTTCCGTGTTTCCATATGCTCATGTGCGATGACCTAGTATGTTTCTCAAGGTGCCTTCTGGGAAGCGGCTCCCGGTGAGATGCTGCCGAAACGTATGTCTCTCATATCTATTGCGTGACACTGTCCACGCGGCTATTTATTCGCTCTCGTTTCATTTTGCGACATTGCAGTGTACGTGAACTCCATGCTGATGGTGTAAGTTTCTCATCTCTAGTCTTCTTCTTACTCAAAGATGTCCTTTTTCCCCCTTTCCACTCGCTCTTTCACGTGCTTGAATGCGATGTAGCTTGAATGCACGCAAGATAACCTCCGAGGAACAAAACGGGCCCCGTCCTGAGATCCTTGTACCCACAATCCGAGTAGACCCCGTATGATGGTAGCATGAGCATCGGTGGGGTGGAAATTTACTATTTCGATTTCCCATCACAGCTTCTACCGTGTCTTGCCACAGCTGTCCAGTTCCCGAATTGCCAAGCAGGACATAAAAACAAGGGTTTAATATTTACTCGAGCAGACGGGGAGAAAGCAGTGTGGACACTGGGTATGATAGTTTGAACAGATGTCACCAACTATGCGTATACGAGTGTATGAGAGATCGGAGAGATAGTGACAAAAATTGGAGTCCATCAGTCTACATGCTACACATAGTGTTGGACACCAAGGGGTATATTCAAGGGTAGTGCAGGTGTGATGGCGACAGGGGGAAGGAGAATCGGAGGCAATACATGAATACCTCGACGACTGCAAGGATGCCGAGCAACTGGTGATGGCGGCTCATATGCTGACATCTGCACCTTGCTCATTGGATATCACGCCAAGGAAAATGATTTGCACCAATCGCTGAGGCAAGGACGAAAAGTATACGAACGAACGAACGAACCCAATGTGCTAATGCCATATGGCCACCGTCTCTTCGCGTTCCTATTCCTCAGTGTGGGATATATACCATGATGACATAATCTCTGTAGTATGCGACACTCGTCTCTTCTCGGCCATTCCACACCATATGAACCTCCCGGAGCTGAGGGCGGCGAGGCACCTTCAAGTCTTCGTCCTCAGAAATTCCGACTTTCATTTCCCTTATGGCCACATATGGGTTGAAGGTGGGAAGGGGCAAGTTCTTCCCGTCAAACTCCGCATGTGCATCAATGATCCACCCTACTTCCTGCGGGCAGTCTGGGGTTGTGTCCTGACGATCACCTTTGACTGTCTCCTCCCAATAGTGGTCACTTTCGAGTATGACACGAGCCTGTTGGAAGGATTGCAATTCGATAGAGACAGCGACTTCATCACCAGGTAGGAACTCATACTGATCCCGCGCCTGATCCCCCCACTGGGCAAAACCTATACATAAAAAGAGTGAGATGAGTTACTGATGCATGGTTTAATGTCACTTTACCCGTGTACATAAGTGACCCAATCTGGGGTTACATGCACAATGATTCCGCCCCCAACGGTGACCTGGTTGCACCTGAAGCTGCCGATACCCACCATGATAGTTATAATCGTTTCGTCGCCAGTCGCAGCTTCGGGGACGACAATTGTGCCGAAGGCGGCTCTGACAATTTCTCCCTATCGGAACAAGGCAGAATGAGACCAAGTAACGATCAATAGGAAACACCCCACCGATTCCACTGTCCAGACAACACCAGCCGAGCTGAAAGCTGGCCAAACGGTGGTACTGTCGATAGATTTCTTGACACTGTTAAGAAACGGGGGGGGCTGTTGCTTCTCGGGGTGAGAGCCCGCGAGAACTGCAGAAACGAAGAAGAGACTGGGAATGAGAGCGCAACTCAAGCGCATAGCGAGAGTGAAGATGGGTAGTGAAGTTGGCTTTGAAAGCCCCCTGCGGCGTGGACTCATGGTTTAAGTAGAGGTCGGATGAGTCTGGAACACATATGGTCGTTTGCACGCTTCCGACAGTCGTGTGTGCAGCAGATTAGGCGGAGCTGGTCGACACGGTGTTATATAACGAAAACGGACAGTTAACACTACCTCCGTTGTGATCGACAGGTCTTGATAGTGGGTATACTCACAAGCCCCATCATCACCATCCGACACGGCGGCCTGCTGTAGGGGACTAGACACGAAGGACTCAGTCAGTGGATGTAAGATGAGATGATGACTCTGTAACCCGTGCCAGTGGATTTATGTAAATGACAGTGTCCCAGTTCCAACCTGGTTGGGCCTGTGGGCGCCCGCACGATCAATCACGCCCAAGTTTGTTTGTCGACTCGAATCCAGTGGGCCAGGACTCAGGAATTCGTGCCCGTATGGCTTGTATATAGTGGACGTTGCCATCTTGAAAATGTTGAAAGAAGGCAACTCCCAGCAGTGATGAAGCTGATATCGAACTATATCTCAACTTTATCCCCCGACTCAGGCTCTTCTTACCTGCCCCTTCCTCCCGAATAGACTCGGACACCCAACGAGCATGCTGGGCAGCACCGCAGTGCGCCCTACACCCTCAGGCTGCTAATGGTCATGTCCACAGTCTGAGCTGGCACTTTCAACACCACCCAGAACTGGGGCAATGGACAGAAATATGCAATATGCTGGACAATTTACAGAAAAGACTCGGATGTGTCCATACCGTAGCTAGTATTCCCATGTACACCTACGTCGTCCGACGTCCGTCCGCACTACCAGCACATCAATCCAGAACAAACAACCCGTGAAACAAGGTATCCTATTTCAACAATAAAGAAAAACAAAAAAAAGGGACGCCAAACAAGCGTCCCCTACATAGACAGTACTATACGGCAAAAACAACAAGGAACGCAACCTCCCCCCGCCCTACCGCGTAATCCCCATCTTTAGAAACGCACCCACCACCTCGACCTCATCGTATCGACCCGGATTCTCCCCCGTTTTCTTGGCATAAATGTATTGCAACGTGTTGCGAAAGTGGCGTTGGATCATGTCGGGTGAGGCGACGCCTTCGATGCGTTGAGAGGGGTGGAGGTAGGAAGACGAGGAAGCGGGCGAGGTGATGGTGTCGATGGACGAGGTGATGAGTTCAACGAGGGAGACGATGAATTTCGGGGCGATCTGGTGTGGGTCGGTCAGTCATAACATGTAACGCAACCAGGAAGAGAGACGTACGGCGGGTGCCCCACGATCAAAGTAATACAGATATTGATCGAGCGTGTCACAGTATATCTGAACAGTCACGATTTCCTCGGTTGCCGAATGCGCGATACGGAGTGACTTTTGGAGACATTCCAAGACTCGTTTGCTATCCTGGTGTGGGTACTTTTTTTTACCCGTGATCATGTCGACAGGAATTAAAAAAAAAAATACGAGGAGACTCACAGCCTTGGCACCCTCGCCCTCATCCTTGTCCTTGGCAACCTTGCCCTCCTTGCCCTCCCCACCCGCCTCCTCTTCAGCCTCCTCCAGCGGCGCCTCCTGCCACCACAAGTGACTCGCAGCATGCACCGCCGTCGCCTGATGCGGCTTCTTCAACAACTTGGCCCCATGCAACGCCGCTTTCGTAATCAACGTATCATACCCATCCACCTCAAACACCCTCGCCCCTTGCAACGTCCCAATGATCAACGTGATCGCCGCGAGCTGCGCCCGGCTCTCCGAAATCGAGTCTTCGTACACCGAAAAGGCTTGCACATAAAAGTCGTACGCCAGATCCTCAAACCCAGATCCGCACTCGGACGCGATTTGGGCGGCGAGGAGGAACAGGCGGAGGGCGAGCGCGGGCGAGTCGACTTGCGTCGCGAGGATGGACGTGCATTCACGCACGAATTTGAGGATCGTGGTCACCTTGGATTGCCAGTCGTCTTCCTACGTCGGGCATCAGCGCGTCATTCGCACGGCATTTGCGTGTTCTTACCAAATGCTCGCGGTTCTTGTACCGCCGACAGAGCTTGATGCTCGAGGTGATGAGTGCAGGGAAGGTATAGCGCATCCGCTCGCCTCCAATCTCAAAGTGCCGACGCGCAGTTTGCAGCAGCTATACGTTTCCCCAAAGCGCGTCAGTACACGTTCACAGCCAACATCTGTAAAGCTCACCTCAAACTGCACACCCAACGACTCGGCCCGGAACAAATGGACCATCCTCGCCAACCATCCCTGTTCCTCGGCCACGTCCTCCTTCTCCATCACATACGGGCCCTGTCTCCGTATTTCCTTCATGTCTTTCACCGCAGAACTACCCATGCCGTCTGTCTGATCCTTGATCAGCACCCGACAGAGGTCCAAGACGCCATCCACATCGCCTTGCGTTTCGATCACGGTTTCGTTCTTGAGCACGCTCGATACGACGCTGTGCGCAATGGATCGTCGTGTGGAAAAGAGTTGTTGGGAGAGAAGTGGGACGTAGCGGGGAATAGCAAGCAAGGTAAGAACGGATTGGTACGAGTTGATTGGGGCTGTGAGCAGCGCTGCAAGATTAGCAGCGGTTTGAGGGGCGTGTAGGTCTGAGCTGTACGGAATATATATGAGTGACATGCATGATGCATATATGCACGCGTAAACTTCACCTATCAGCATATTCTTTGATTTTGGTATGCGCAAAACCCAAAATCTGGTCCACGTATTCGAGTCTGTCTGGGTAACAGCTGAGCGAGAGGTTGGTGAGCGATACCAAGAGTGCCGTGATGTCTTGTATTGACAAGTCTGGTCGGGCCTACGATCGCAAGTCAGACATGGTCGATCCGCGTCTGGTCCAACACACCTTGATAAGCTCCACGACTTGTTTCCAAAACACCTCAAATAACTGGACGTCCTCTGGTACGCCACGGAACTTTTTCACAGGTGCCCCGTCCTTTTCCTTTTCCTTTTCCTTACCTTTTCCCTCCTCCGAGACCCCGTTCACCTTGTCTCCATCCCCAAAAGTAGTATCTATATTTTTCTCTGACTCATCCACTGCGCTGGCCCACGCGTCCTCGCTCTCGACCGTACCGGCTTCCGGTTGATGGTAAGCATGATTAGCCCTTTCCCTTGCCAACAAGACCTTTTCGGCCAGTCGCTTCGCAGCAGCCTCTTCCTGCCGCTTCGTCTCCTCCGGGTCCTCATTCTCTGCTTCACGCGCGGCATAAGCGGCTAATCTGTCGATAAGAGCAATGACGATGAGCTTGATGTTGACTTTGGGGTGAAGCTGAGCAGTGGCAGACAAAAAAGGTCCGAGCGTATGGAGGTGGAACTCGTCGGTAAACACCTGAGTCCCCCCAAACAATGCCATAGGAATGATAGCGTTAACGCGCAGACGAGACAGAAAAAACGAAACACGTACTTGTATGACGACCTCCATCAAGTACTCCTGTGCAATGACGTCCTTGCAGTTGACAACCTGCTGCAATATTGCGGGGAGTATACTGCGCTGGTACATGTCCAAATCGACGCCATCGAGCTGGGAGAGACGGACGAGATTGGTGCCGACGAGTATACGCAACTCGCGACGTTCCATTTCGCGCTTTTCCCGATCGCGCGAGTGACCTTGGTGTTGAAGACGCACCCAGAGCTTGTTCATTTCGATAAAGTTGGTAAGGACAAACGAAATTGAGTCTTGGAGGTTTCCTTGGGGACTGCACGACGGCCGGACCAAGGGGTTAGCAGGTAGCTCTGGGTGGAAGGAAAAGACCCACCCGGATTCGGTCCCGATAGGCAAGTAATCCCTCGTCTGACCACTAAGATAATGTCGGAGGAACAAGCCGCGTATGGGATTGAGCACGCCTTTGCTCATTTCCATCATGTCCTTCATGATTTCCTTGACGGGTGCATCGGGAATAGACATGTAGACGGAACCGACGGTGATCATGAGGTATAGACGAGGGACGATGTTTCCAGCGTATTGAACGAGCTCGTAGAGATCTGCGAGATGGTGTCGGGATTGGGTGTGTGCGTCATAGAGGTAGTTGGAAAGATGACGCAGGGCATCGAAAACGGCCATGTCTAGCATTGCATGGGGTCAGAAGTTGATAGAACCAAGACGTGGATACGGACAGAGTTCATAGTATTGCTTTGGGGAGAGGGACGAGGTGCGCAGCTCTGCGAGCATGAGACTAGCGCTTTTGAGCGCGTCCATGATTTCGTCGCTATCCTGGGCATACTATGTCAGTAGACGAGCAGGAGTGCTCGTTTCCATTCCGCGCTTTGGAGAATAGAGAGCGGAGACACGCGACGCACCAGATGACGCTTCATCTGACCGACCTGTATTTTGACGGTGGCCAAGGACTCACTGAGAAGCTTTCCCTCTTCGACGACGGGCGTTGTCGTCGTCGAGGCCATCGTGTGTGACGGTGAGGGCGGTTGTGGAATGGGAACCGGGACGTGTTCAACGGGATTGTCTGTCACGGTGAGCACCCTTCACCCCCGTAGTCGTCGTATTATGTAAGCAACGGAAAACAACACACAGCACACGCTCCGGCATCCGTTCCGATCACAGACACCGCCATGTCAAAACGCAAGCAAACGCACGAAATGGACATCGACGACGACGACAACGACGCAGATGAACCAGTACGCTCCAACGCACACAACCTTGCATCCTGACATCCATGCACTCCAAGTAGACCCCCGATCTGGTCGACGTCAATTTTGACTATTACAACGTCAACGCGAGCAACGACTATCACGCCGTCCATCGATTATTCATTCAGCTGTTCGGTCCAGACGCAGAACGCGTCAAGACGGGGCCTCTTACGGAGCTTGTCGCCACTGTCGCCGAGGAGAGCGGTGTAGGAAGCACGATCAAGACGGAGGAAGAGGAGGGATCAGATCCGTATGCGGTCCTGACGGTGATCAGTTGTCGCGTACGTGTTGAGTCTGGAACGAAAAAAAAAAAATTGCAAGACTGATGGGATCAAGACAGGATCATCCAGGCTTGCAAACTTTGATTGACTATATGCTCTCGAAATCGAGCAGCGATCAGGGGTTTCATGATACCCTCTCGTCGCTGCTCCAAAATCACACTGAATACCACGTCGGACTCGTGTTGAGCGAGCGTCTGATCAATATCCCCGTGCAAGTCATGGCTCCGATGTACAGGATGCTGTCGGAAGAGATCGACGAAGCGGTCCAAGATGTGCGTCTGCTTTTCACGTTCACGTTGATTTTGTGGATGCCGATAGATGGTAGGGTCAGGGATATAGATTTACGCACTACCTTTTTGTTTCGCGCGTCTACCGTCTGACAGTGGAAGACGAGGAAGCGATGCTTGCCGCCCAGCGAAATTCGAAGCGGTACAGGTCGACCGCAAATACAAAACTCAATACCGGCGGTGTATACGGGTTTCATCCCGAGGACGAAGAGATCATCCAAGTGGGTGTGTTCGAAATTCGTGGTAAATTGATCTGATGGGCAACAGCACGCAACGCATACAATGACGTTCGAGTTCACGGATGCACCCGCGCGGGATGCGGACAGTGTTGGGTTGGATGTGGCGGGTCGATTGATGCTTGTACCTGCAGAGAACTGGAAGAAGTTAGTAAAGAAGATTGAAGAGGTACATATATCCATGTGAATGATTACGTAATTTTACAACCCTGTTGTGACGTGTTTGTCTTGGGTGGCGAAGACTTGCAACGCGGGTCAGACTAGGCCGTCCAGCCTAACAGCGGGACGTTCCTCGTCGTCCCCCCCAGGGCCTTTCAAGTCATCCAAGTCCCCTCCTCCTCCTCCCCCTCCTCCCTCATCGACGACCGTGGCAGCCCCGTCCTTGTCCTGACCCGTTTCCTTCTCTTGCTGCACTTGTAAAGTCTCTTTTTTTCTCAATTTTTTTTCTTCTCACTCCTTGACAGGTTCTCCTCTCGTAACGTCGAGATCATTCGTCCGTCTTTTCTGGTCACTTCCATGGCACTTCTCGCTCCATCCGACTGGCATCCTCCTCGAGACCACACTATGGATCCTTCTATCCCCCGCCAACGTTCTTCTCCTGCCAACGATCACTCTTCTTCCAACCATCCGCAGCAATCCCTACAACAGCACGCTCAGCCTCCATATCCATATCCTGTACAGCAGTCTCAACCCTCATGGAACCCACCCGTGTCCGCTCAACCCTTTTACCCTTCATTTTACCAAAATCAACATCAACAACTCCCCGCACAACCCTACCCTCTTCACCCACACCAGTCCCAAAACCCCTACTTTGATCCCACCGCCAAC
This sequence comes from Boletus insuetus, assembly GCA_038093095.1. NCBI lineage: Eukaryota > Fungi > Basidiomycota > Agaricomycetes > Boletales > Boletaceae > Boletus > Boletus insuetus. The sequence goes on along the minus strand of JBBPRQ010000386.1, from coordinate 3,981 downwards.
GCCCAGCTCGCTCAGTGGGCCTATCAGCAGATGATGTTCAACGCACAGGCTCAGATGGGTTCACACGCCCCAACCCCGCAGCGTTCAGGTTCCTCCTCTGCTCCCGCTTCCCCCGCAGAGTATTTCAGTCCAAACCAGCTCTTCAACCACTTCCCAAGTGGCACTCCTCCCCCGCATCAACAGCATCCCTCTCATCACGCTCCGGGCTATACCCATCGTACAGCATCCGCCGACACGCCCCGCTCACAACCACAATACGAGGGCTTCCACCCTTACCGCCGTCCCCCTAACCCCGTCTCCGGCCGTTCACAAGAGTCCGACTGGCGTCCTTCAGGCTCATTCCAGCCTCCCTACGTGAGAGGCGAAGCCTCAGCTTCCTCCACCTCTGTCAACTCGAGCAACTCAAACCATGGGAACGGCAACGGCAATGGCCGACAGCGCACCAGTAGCATACAGGGACAATCTTCCTCCCATCCGCATCCCAACGGTTCTTCCTCCCACCAAGGTAGCGTACGCGGTCGGAGTGGCTCCTCAACACAAACTATTCCTCAACCCCAGTCGTCTGCGCCAGACGCGACGCGTACCCGCACAGGCAGTGGATCCTCTACCGCGAGTGCCAACACTCCCAATCCATCCCGATCGTCGAGTGCCCATCCTCTCCCCCACCATCGCACCGGCTCGTCCTCCTCGGCAGCTTCATCGGCACCTGCACACCGTCCCTCGGGATCCATCTCCGCATCGTCCACATCCACACCTTCATCACATTCTCACCATTCTTCCCACTCTACCCAGGCACGTCCAACACGCCCCTCTCCCCTCTCCCAAGGCTCTACCTATACCACCACCTCCCCTCCCCTCCCCTCTCCAACACCTCGAGCCCAGACCACGCATGCAAGTGCGCATGCGGACCGGCGCATATCAAGGGACGACTCCGGCCTCGCTACCATGCTCGAGAACTCCGCAATCGGCCTCGGCGGGACGAGCGCCGTCAAGAGTGGCGGGCTCAAGGGCCGTCTGCGACGTGCACTCTCATTAAATGCGGCGCAGGCGCTGCAGGAAGAGGACGACTCGGCCCATGTAAGTGCCAAGACAAATGGCAGCGAAGCACCCAGCCCCACCGATGCCAACGACGCCTCGAGCACCATCACAGAGGGAACCGTTGGAACAGCCGTCGGCGGGAGCGGCGCTACGACGGGTCCCACGGCCAAGAAAAGATCGCGCGCCGCGTCCTTGTTCAATTCGCGCCTCAACGCGTCGACCGACAACATCTCGCTCTCCTCCACCATGTCCTCGGCGTCCGTCGTCATTCGCAAGATCGGTTCCATCGGAAAGCTTGCTCGGCGGAATTCGCTAGCCGGCATCACGTCACTGTTCAAAGATAAAAAGGACAAGGAGAAGGAACAAGACGGCGATGCAGAAGCAAGCAGCTCCTCGGGAAAGAAGTCCAAGAAGAAAAAGGATGCCAAGGGCAGTGTTGCCGAGCCTGCTGTCTCGCACGCGGTTGCAGAGCTCGATAGGGGGAGTGGGTCAGGCGGTGATTGGTCGGATGCAAGCTTGAGCGGGTTGAGTCCTGCCGCAAAGCTCGCGCGCCAGCATACACTCAAGTCCAACGCAGAGGCAGCTGCCAGGGCAAAAGCCGCCGCGGAGGCGCAAGCCCAGGCCCAGGCAACTCAAGCCGAGCAGGCCAAGAGCGCGCCGGGTGCCAACGGGAGTGGTGTTCCTGTCCCATCGACGTGGGAAAAGAATACAGCAACAGCGAGAGGGGATTCGCCTGGTCCGGGTCGGAGGATTGCGGAAGATGGAACGCGGGTCATCGTGGAGGACGATTCCGATTCAGGGAGCGAGGATGGGCATGGTGCAGGATATAGCGCGCCACAAGGCCAGAGCTATATCTCTGAGGGGTGGGACGATGACGAGCCGTGGCCAGAGGAAGAAGACGAAACCATTCGCATCGCAGTGGGGTCACCGGCGGAGGACGACGAAGTGCTCGAATGGGCAAAGAATATGCGGAGAACCATAGACAGATCGAGGACGCCGGCCAAGGGGATCTTGAAAGGTGCGTCCATGATTGGGTTTACGGTAGGTTGGTCTGATTGGGCGTTTGTATGCGTTGTCTCGATGGCGATCATGGTCTGATTCTTCCTGTCGTTGCGGTATTGACCTTGGTTTCTTTTTCCAGGCGCTGAGAACTACAACCAAACCTCGCATATCCCAGACCAAGCTGGAAACCCATCCTTTAATCGCATACGTTCCAATTCCTACAATTCCCATCCCGGACCCACATCTGAGCTAGGTCCATTAGCACGTATACCCTCTCCAGACCCGGATCATATAGATGGTCTACACCGACACCCGTCGCATTCGTCTTCACATTCTAATGCTCATGCCGGTAATGCGGGAGGTAACATACCCAGCCTCCCTGCTCTTTCGTTTACTTCTTCATCTGACTCATCGCCCTCCTCCGATTCAGAAGCAGGACGTTCTTCGCCACACCATGGATCTTTGTTTTCACTTCCAAATTCGTCTGCGCCTGCGTTGTCGACAATCCCGACGGTTCCTGCGATACTTTCGCATCGTTCAACCTCTGGTCCGGCGACTACCAAAAAGTTGGTGTTTGCGGACAGTCTGTCAGTATATGATACATTTTCGTCGTCGGTGTATGATCGGAGGAGTGAACCAGCTACGTGGAGTCGGCTGACGCCGGCTCTGGCGCAACGAATAAAGGAGGAATTAAATTCATATAAGATGGAGGAGATGGAGGTACACGCGTGCAGTCGGATGCAGTGAGTCTTTTTAATCAATCGCATGGTCTAGACACTGACGCGATCGTGTTACAGTACCCAATTCTTCATCTAATGCTGTTCGTCATGCCGTCATTATCATCGCTGCATATCATCTTTCCAGTCATTGTTAGGCGCTAGCCCACAGACACCTACACGTATATCATCTCGCACCTCTGTGCACTCCACGCTATAGTTCCGCTTCGAGATTTCAACCTGGTGTTATACCTTTGATGACACGGCTTTTGTGCATACAGGGCGCTGCGCATTCCTGATGAAAGAGTGTCATATCTTTTTTTAACACAACCCTTGTTATTTCCGGTATCCACTATACCAGCCATTTCCTTTTTCCTGTTCCTTTGATGTCTTCATGTTCACTTTCCACGCCGACGGAAGGGGGGCTTGTTTCTCAAGAGTATTTGGGCATGGGACGATTATATCGAGCGCAAAGTATCCACCCAACATGCTTCTCTCGTTCCACTTTTGCGGCTTCGACCGTCGTGTTAAAAAAACGCCTTTTTTGTCGTTGTGTTCCTTTCCCCATTCGCTACTTCCCTCCCTTCTTTGATGATGACGTCAACTGCTCAACCTCAACACCATTCCATACACAACCACAAAATCCCCTCACATTTTCTCTTCCTCGTATACCCCAGATACGTTGTAATATTATTATTTGCGCGACGCGACGCACGAACTATTTTGTGGGACGATCGTGGACGTTTTCTTGTTTCTTTTTTGTTCGTTCATATGGACTTGGTACATTTGCGATTGCATTTTCCTTGTTCTTTAGGTGTGGGTTCTCGTGGATGTGCCATGTGTTTTCTCTGTCCATGTGTTTTGTTCTCGTTTACTTTGCTCACTCGTCGATCATCAGCACCGATTGGTCATTAACAGGCCCTTCGGGCAAACCTGGACCCGACGTTTTCGGGCGCGCACAAGAATGTAAATAAACAAATAGATGGAAGATAAATGGCAACCTAGGCGTTCATGGAGATGGTGCAGTGGATCGAAGGTCCTAGGACGTTTCTCATAGCTGCTGTCACCAACGTTACAGAGGAATCAGAACCATCTGCCGCAACCCCTTCGAAAACGACAAAACGTGGCAGACAATCCAACAGTTACCCTACTAAACCATCCAAGTTCGTGAAGCGTCAGCGCATTTAATGGACGATGAAGTGTAGTTCGTCAACAAATGGAGTTT
>JBBPRQ010000385.1:0-30769 GCA_038093095.1 Boletus insuetus | reverse complement strand
TTCTGAGACGTTGGGACCGTTGAGTAGGGAGTGTTGTGCCATGCGGGAAGTGTTGAGGTTTTGTTGCCAGATCTTGAGCGTGGTCTTTTTATTCCCATCCATGGTTTTCGTTGTTGTTGAAGTTGGGTAGCAGCGCACTGACGTTTGAGAGAGAGGAGGGAGTGGAGATTATGGAGTGGAATGATGTAGAGGATGTGGGGCGTGGAATTGGCATGTTGTAGGGATCGTTTGCAGCGTTTTCATTAGTGTTTGCGACAGGTGGGGAGGGTGAGGATATAGGGTTGGGTGGGGCGTTGTCGTGTGTTGGGGGAGGGCGGTGTTGGTGTTGGCTTTTTCGGTCTCGCTGAGTGGGGGGCCGCGGGGGTAGTTGGTGGAGGTTAAGTTGAGTTTGACGTAGAGGGGGAGGTTGTGCTGGGGTTGATGTACGTCCGGTGCACGCCGTTGGTGTGGTTGGTGTTGGTTTACCTTTGGGTGGGAAAATTATTTGAGTCCAGGCTTCTTCCGTTGGGAAGTACGGCATTAGGTTTTCTGGGTGACGAAGGTCGAATTCTTGACAGCGACGTTTGAACTCCGGGCATTCTCTGCTGTAGCTGGGGTGGCCGTCCTTGTGGCAGTTGACGCAGAATTTCTTTTGGGCATTCGTGCAGCGTGGGGTGGGGTGGCGGTTTCCGCATGAGGCGCATGTGTCGGTGTCGGAAGGGCAGTTCTTTGCTACGTGTCCCCATCCTTGGCATTTAACGCAGCGAGTTGGTTCTTTCTTGTCTTTCCGTGGGAAGAGTTTTTGCTGATCTACATATAAGCCATCTCGTATTGAAAGGTTAGCTGATTTTGGGTCACGGAAGGTGAACATAGCGAGTGCATGTTGTTGGTTGGGGTCGCGTCTGTAGGGGGGTTTGATCCAGCGGGCTGAGTCTAGGGTACCTTTTTCTAATCCGTTTTCGGTTTCGGTTTTTCGAAGGAAGTTAGCATCGTCAATGGATGAGTGAATGGAAAGATGTGGGACTACTACGTTGTATACGCGTTCTTTGATGACCGCTTGGAGATCTAGTTCTTCTAGTAGTTTGTACTTGATTTCGTCGCTTTTTATCCAGTCTGCTTCTTCTTTGGTGGAGGTTTCGATGAGGAGGGGGCCATTGCGGAGCGGGGTGACTGATTTGATGTTGATTAGGGGGCCGGATGTGTTTGAGCGTATGTTTGTAATGGCTTTTTCGATTTTGCTGAGTAGGGAACGGCTATCTTCACCTTCTTTATAGAGGTTTAGGCCTGGGAGGGGGGTGATTAGTATTTGTTTTGACTGGGTATCAAGACGTAGGAGTGTTTCCTGGATTTGCCGTGCGATGGGATCTGTGTTCCAGACAACGGAGCTGTAAGTTGGTGACAGGGTGTTTGGGCTTGTTTGGTGGGGTGGTTGTGGGGCGTTCATTTTGTTGTCAATGCGATCTAGAGTGTGGGTTGTGTTAGTGAGGTTGTTATTAATGGTTTCGAGAGAGATAGCTGATAGTGTAGAGTTTTGGGTGAGGGTATTTGCATGGTTTTTGAGGGATTCCACTGCGACGTGTAGTTCTGCGACTTGGGGGGAGAGGGCAGCTATTGCTTTGGATGAGATTCGCTCTATTAGTTGTGCTTGGGCCTCCGACTCCATGAGGAATGCTATTGCTCGCATTGCTTCGATTGCTGGTCTGGGAATTTTCCCCATTTGGGTAACATGGAGAAGCGCTGTGGAAAGTTGATTGGTTGTGAGTGGTTCTTCTATCGGGATTAAGAGAAGGGAGCTGAGATGAGTTATACCGTCTGACGCATTTTTGACGTCATAGGGGAGATTGGTGATTTCATCTTTTGAGAGCTTGGTTGATCTGGATCGTGTTTGCATGGAAGGGGTGGGTTCGTGGTCATGGGTGTCTTGGGGGTCCCTTGGTGTGGGGGGGTTTTTATTCCTCCCAAGGGACATGAGAGGGTTGTTGGCGTTGGCCTAGGGGATAGTTGGGGGTTTTGAGGGCTTGCTATCGATGTTGTTGCTTCTTCGTCACCGAAAATTTTTCGGGGTCCTTGGGCGGTGCCACTTGGTACGAGGGAAAGAAGCTTACGCTCTGTCTTATGGATCATGAATCATGATGGATCAGTTCACACAGCCCTGGGGGCTCGGAGAGTCCCTTGCTTGTGTCTCTGATGTTCCCCCGCTCTGATGTCCCTCGCAGATGCTACTCAGGGAATTACAAAGCAAATAGATGGCTCTATGGAAGTGTATACTGATGCATGCCTTCAATAAGCTCACCATGTTGGTAGAAAATAGAACGAGATGGACGTACGCGAGGTAATAGAAGAACAGCCAAGTGTTCAGTAAACGAATATGACAAGGCGGCGGAACGAGTGGGTGGTATAGGGAAAACTTTACAGGAACGCTGATTACGAGCTGCGATTATCACGGTGCGCTATATTCTTATTATCATCACTGGACAATGATTAATGAACCATCACGCCCCTTGGCGCGTCATATTCACATTGCGCAGTGACATGACGGGTATCCAACGACTCGCCGCCAGTATATGCATAAACCCAAATGCGCACAGACGACCACGGCACACTGCAGTACGGTTCCAAGTTTCGTTATCCATCTGAATACGTTTCGAGGTCCGTCCGACCCGAAGCAGAGCACCCAAGTTGGTTTTATTTAGCCAGTGGTTCCGAGTACATCGGAATTAGGATAAGCAAAGCTTCTTTGACGCTGGGTATCGTTTCGTTTACTGGCAAGCTTTCGAGAGTATTACCGTCACACTGGTACTGGCAGTATGTCGTTCCCACATTCGTGACAAGTTACTTCTCTGACTCGTGTGCACGACCGACCAGGGACATGGATGAGACCAGCGCTCGTCCTCATGTTCATGTCTGGACCCAGGGCGATGTAGAAGGCCGAAAGCCTGTAAGGCATAGGCAATCACCGGTAACCAAGTCTCTTCCCGAATGCTAGAATTGAATGTATACCGATGTGTCCAGTGCTAATTCATTGATAATCCAAGTAGAAAGGAGAAACTGTGCGGGCGCGCGGGCGCCGTGCTTCCACTAAAGAGATTAAAAAAACGACAGTACCATCATGACCACAGCAAGTGAAAACCAGACCCCCAAAAAGGAACAGCACGGCATTCCAGAAGCACGGATTCTTGGAGTACTAGACGGACCCAAAATCGGAGACTACATTACCCACTGGGAAAGGAGACGGTGCAGGGTCACTGCTTCTCCCATCATGCTATCACCAACACCTGCGTATCGCTTCCCTCCATTCTTCGTTCATCCGTCACCCTCTCCTCCGCATCCTCCCATCTACTGGTAGCATCCACTTCCGCAAATGCCATCGTCCCAATTGTTGTCGACCCTCCGTTATCGCGCCCCACTCTACTCGACAAGCCAAACCCGGTGTCAATGTTAATGTCCCAGCGACCCTGTGTGTCGAGCACGTAGAGCTCCCGTATGTTCATGACGAACCGCGGGGTGAGGGTGTATAAGAAAACATAGGCAAAAGCTGTAGCCAGTAGTATACCCGGTCCCTGGCGGACGCTACTCAGGGAATTGTAAAGCAAATAGATGGCACTATTGAAGAGGATACTGATGATGGTGTGTCATTCAATAAGCTCACCATGTTGGTAGAAAACGGAACGAGATGGACATACGCGAGGTAATAGAAGAGACCATCTCTCGTGAGGAGACTAATGTACCTATTCATCTGCCATTTCCTCGTCGCTTGATACATCTTCAGCGAGTCCCTCATGAACTTGGCCACCACCAAGCTGCACAAGACAGTGCCGAGAATGAACTGGATGATCGCAAGCGTAATACTCCACGTTCGTGTACTGACCGCGATACCGCAACCTGTAATGTCAAGGATTTGATAAATCGACACTAGGGGGGCAGGGTCTCGTAAACAGCGCCGTGAATCAGTCGACTTGGTTCAAGACGCACCCATAGTATGGTTTGGATTGCTGTAGATGCCGAAACCAACGATGAAAATGACCACCTCCGGGATGTATATCAAAAGCAGAACACCTAGGATGAACTTCGACCGGTTGTACATCGCATACACTCGGAGAATCATTGCCACTCCAATTATCATCAACAGGTTTCGTCGAGGTGCGAAGCGATGACAAATGCTCACTATCAGCAGCTATCAAGAAAATCGCGTAAGTCCAAATGTATAGAACATAAACTATGTAGCCTTGAAAGTATGCGAATTTAGGTCAGGTTCTGGAGTGTCATTCGGATACGCTCACAGCTACCAGACCATGTCAATACTTTGAGGCTCTCAAATGTGGAGCTGGGTACTTACATCTAAGTATTATGTGATGTTTGCAGGGTACGGTTAAATGATTGACGAGATATGGTGATGATGTCGCACCTTGACTGGGCCTTGCATGAACGTACTGCCACCTTCAAGTGGGTCTCGTCAGTCTAATCCACCGCAACTTGACAAAATGAACATACTGAATGCTGAAGAGCTTCGGACCAGGTTACACCTCAATACTTGACATACTTTCTGGCAGGTATCAACTCACAGGACAGAGATACAACCCACGTAACGAATCTGATATACAGTCGAGGTTTAATATGTGCTGCGAGGGAGTCGATCACCAGAACACTCACAAGAAGAAACAATGTAGACACCCTCGTCCAGGGTCTTGTCTAACAAGGTATCACACAATTGAACATAAGGCACTCCTCTGGAAAGACGTTGATTACAAACCCAAATGTAAGCTACCTAGGAAAATTGTCAGCCATAATAAAATTTTCTGAAAACTAAACGTTTGCTACTACCTCTTTTGAAATAGTGAGGCCTAAAGAGATGGCGGTCATATCAGCATGGCGAAACGAGATCAAAATGGATGGCATACAGTAATCATACACGACTGCAGTCACGACCATGACTACAACATGTAGTGAGAATCAGGTTTCAAGCGACCCCAGCGCAAATGACGAACGGGAGGCATAGTCGTTTAATTGTAGTAATGCCAAGACTGACTGCACATCAGCGGACATGATCTGTGGATGTGAATGGGGAAAACACGAGGGAGCAGCAGTGACAGAGGCAATAAAAGCAGGGTAGTGTTATTCTATTGAGGCTTTGAAGGGTTCAGAATAAATGTGTCAGGACACTGAACAAGTTTAGATGCCTTACCACCAAGGATGACGTACAGTGCAGTGAAGACACGCAATCTGTTCTACAGTATGCAGAGCCAATATGATCTGGCTCGCTGCCAAGTTGACACCATTCGATTTCAAAGGCTTTTATTCCCAAAACGTAGACAGGTTCCCATCGGCATGCATAACTATTGTCTGTGCCTGTGCAAGGCGTTGAAGGCAGTGAGCCAGTGGCAGAAGGATGGATCAGAGAAAGACCGAGAACGGCGCTGAGCAATGATGTACGAGATATACATATATGACATCGAGACATCCCGATCAACGGTCAATGTCTCGATGTCTTACCCGCAACTAGAAACGTGATGTGATCGTCACTGCCATGATCAGATGCATGACACCCAGTGCACCAAATGTCGGCTCGGGGCGATCCCTTAGGCTCTGAATGTGCCTACTTCTGGCCTTGGAGACCCACAGTACTGGATACGAGCGGGTGTCGTGGGCAAGTCGCGGGGTTCAGCAACACTGTGCAAACACTTCCAAACACTCTGCAACACCGTTCGTAAGCTTGACAGCCACACCTGTCACATTCCAGTGCGTCCTGGCCACTCTGGTGACCCTGAACCGTGAGCCATCCATCTATCGACGGCCTGCTTCCAAGTTATAGACGGTCTGGTCACCAGACTACATTCCGGCCGCGGGCTGCTAGAGGATATGCATACGTACTACCCATCGTCATGTTCGTTGCCCCCTCTCTTTTTTTTTGCTGCACCCACCTAACGATTTTCGGAGCAGGTACTTGACTCACAGCACCTTGAATGAAGAGATGACCATTGATTGTCATATTCGGTCTGGACCCGTTATAGATCGAATATCACACAATATCATTCACAGGCATTGCAAAAAAAAATACAGCAGCCCTCACATGATAGAAATGACCAGCGATAAGGACCAATGGTATACATACATTCGTGATGGAGCTACAGGTTGAGAACGACATAATTAGGCATGTCGAAAGCAAAGCGACGACGAAAGAAAACGAGAGTACAAAGTGACCGCAACTCAACCTAAATGGCAAGCACGAGACAATAAACCTTCATCCCCACTTCACAATATCTCGACGACTCCGGTACGTATATCCCTGGCAAACTTGATCGAGGGCTCGAGTCCTGGCACGATAATCTCATGATCAGCCGCAATTCGCCTGAACTCCCCATTGGGTTGTTGCTGGAGCAACAGTGCATGGAACGGCTGTTGAAGACGAACAACCAATCGCAATGCTCGGGTATAGTCGTCCATCGTGACGGCGGGTACTACTTGCGATGGCGACGTCGGTGGAGATCTGGTAGCGGTCTCCGGATCAGAGTCCGAGTCATACTCGTCATCGTCTGTATATCCCCAAGTGGAGCTGTCAAGCGGGTCTCGCAGATCGCGAATCCATGGATGCACGAAAAAGAGTCTACGTGGCTCCGTCAACGAGAGGCTGTCTGACGTCTGGAATTCGACATAGCCAATGCCCGACACCCGAGCACGATAACGAGCCTCGAGACCACTCCCAGCATTTTGTACACTGAGTCGTCTTACTGCGAAAGTGATGCAGGGGAGGTGAAGGCGGCGGTTAGCGAAGCGAGCTGGGGGTAAACGCGTGACCCGGTCGTGGATGAGTATGGCATCTGTCTGGGATAGTGAATTTCTTAATGCCGCAGTGCGTGCATCCGTTTCAGCGTCATTGATGGGAGGTGAGGAACCAGGTAGTTGACTATACACGGAGAGGGAGGCGGGAAGGCAGCTGTTGTATGATGATGATCCGCCCGTCCAGGCAAGCGCTGTCACCTCTCCCGATCGAGCGACGATCTCTTCTAGTAGGTGGCCCAGCGCAGCGTCTCCTTCTCCATAGTCAGGCCGTATATCGCTCTTGAAAACACCAATCAATGAGTATGCGACGTCCTCTTCCATAGTAGCGTTGCGTCTTGAAGCCAGTCGTAGCTTCTCTCGGACGGTGAGATCATCAGGGTTGAAAGCGATCAGAGTTTTGTGAGAGATGCCGATCGCATCCGCGAGTTCCTGCATAATCTCAGGCGACTCCTTGTGGTTCGATCTTGTGTCACCAAGGTAGGACTTCCAGTCGCGATCATAAAATCTGACCACCCGTGCTGCGAGAAGCTCTTGTGAGGTCCAGGCACGCGTCATCCAGATACTGCCCGTGAGATCACCGAGAACTGATGGAGACGCCACGTCCACTAGCAGCACGAATGTGGCTGCGGAAGCCTCATACCATTTGTACATCATTTTGAGTGATTGGTGCAACACCGTGCTGATCGTCTTGTCAATGCAGCAGGTGTCGCTCCACGCCCACCGATATCCATCCGACCGAACCACCACGCAAAATTTGCGCAACTTGTCGTTCAGCGGCGACAAATCTAGCTCCCAGACTGAGCCAGCCTGATTGACATCTTGAAATGAAGGTTCCCTCCCTTCCCATACGTGCGAGAGAGTCACATATCGAAAATATTCTTCCACCACTTGCTGGATGCGTCTAGCGTCTGATCCATTTGTCATAGAGGAAATCAACTCTTTGAACTGCGGTTCCGACTTGAATGTATGCGTTCGTTCCGGTCCATCGCATAGACGGCCAGACTCGACATCAATGAGCACAAGTGGTGATATCTTGAGGACCCCACGGACGACGTTGTCGATGATCATCTCCAAACGAGATGGAGAAACATACTTCTTGCCTAGTTCTATACAAAGTAAGTTGAAATATTATTTAACCATTTTTAGCGACACTTACGACGGACATCTTGATCGAGAGAGGACTCGATGAGAGAAAACATGCGGGCAAACGCATTCATTGCTTCGTCGTACCGCCGTAAACCATGTAGAGCTGCATGTCTTCTCTCGTATCCACGCGGGCTCGAAGTGTCTGCTTTGATTACCTGCGTTGGCCGGATTCAGGACCGTTAGACACCAAGGAGAGCGAAGCCGTACGTCATCAGCATCCTTTAACGCGTCATTCCACAACCCCAGCATCGCTCTGGCATTGCTCCTCTTGACAAGGAGACCCACCGGGTTTGAAGGATTGAGGCACAATGCAGTAGAGTATTGGACGATCGCTTCCTTATGATCATCAGATCCCATAGCAGCGTCACCATTGCTTTCGAATGTGGTCAGACATTTTTGAATGAGATCTGCGCTCGAAAACTCAGCGTATGTCACTCTAAATTGATCATCGCGAGACGTACCCGGCTCCCAATCTGCGGTCACCTCGCTCGTTAATGCTTCTTTTCCCAGGACCTCGACCACGGTAGAAAGTGGCTCTGACAATTCCGTATGACCTACTACATCCATGGCTTTCCACAAATATAACTGAATCGTAGGGGCGAGTCTATCAAAGTCCCATCCAAATATCTTTCAAATGGAGTTGGTGGATGGTAGAGGCACTCAAAAGCATCGACTTACAAGGGAGATGACCGTCAGATAAGGGTTTTGTCGAAACGGGATGGCTTCTTGCGCACGCGTAAACAGTTCTATCGCGCGTTTGTTGTCCCCCCCTCTCATCGACATGCTTCCAAGTAGGAGGCGCATTTGAGCCTGTACAACTCATCAAACTCGCTTGGATTTCCATGCTTCACGTGTACGTACCCGTACAGTGGTGTATGGTTCCTGATCGTCCACTAAATTGATCAAGTCACTTACACGCAAAATAGCGTCGTCGTGTTTTCCGCATTCAAACAGGATGATCGCCTGTGGGAAATGAGAGATCGGCACTAGTTGCAATGAGGACCACAAGCGCATACCTTCATTAACAAGAGGAGTTTATTCTCGCTCGGGACACAGGCACTGAACACGAGGTCAAATACACGTATAGCTGATTCATGCTCCCCATTGCGAACATGAGCGACTGCGTTTGCAATATATCCAATGACAGATGGCTGAATTTCGATAGACTGGTGGATGATAGTCAGGAAGTACGAGACGACACATGACGGAAAACTCACCTTTTTGGCATCGTTGATGGCTATGTCCCAGTGTTTCGAACGGGCCCGCACAAAAGCACGGTGAGCAAGGGCGTGTGCATGGTGAAAAGAACTTGTGGGATGCATGATATCTTTTTCCAAGAGTTCTTCGACGTGAGTCAAGTTGCCCTGCGTCCACGATTTGAACGCCGCATCACTGATGTACATAAAGGGCAACTATGGGCGCTGCAAGGGAGTGAAAAGTATTGAGAATAAGCGAGAAAGTGATCTTTAAACACTCACGATGCGCAGAGAACGTGGGAGTAGACCACAATCTATTAGACCACCAACGTTTAACGAGTGGGATTGCTTACATTTACTGTCAAGTACGAAGTCGGCAGGAAGTCCCAAAGACTCTGGATGGTAAGTGTGCCATCTTCTTCTCCGAACACAATGCAGTCATCGTTGGGGGAAAGTGTGATGGACCAAATAATGCTTGTTTGCCTTGTTCGCTCCAATGTGGTGCCGATTTCTGTGCCGGTGTAGGTGTCCCAAAAAGATACAGTCTGGTATGTGACGACGACAGCAAACTTTTGATTGCGCGATAGGACGATTGAAGCGGGCCATCCGTCAGGAATGGACCACTTGGTGAGCAGGGCTCCTGAGGAGGTATCGAAACACTTGACTTTACCCCAAGAGGCAGCAAAAAGTTGCAGTCCTTCCGACGACCATGCCAGCGGTGACGATATGCCGTGCCAGATCCAGCAGGGGATGTCCAACAGCTGCTGTCCATTGTCGCTGTCGTAGATACGGATTGACTTGGTGTCCTTTTCGTCCCCAGTAGCGGTGGCGAGTCGGTCGCCGTGGGGAGAGAACCGTACAGCCACAACCGTCCCATCGTGTTCGAGTGGTCCCACCAATCTTTTGCCTGTGGTCATACTCCAGATGAATGCGTTCTGGTCAGCCGATGCCGTCGCGAGTTTCGTCGAGTCGGGAGAGATGTCCACCGAGAATACCGTGCTGGTGTGTCCGTGGATGTCCAAGACTTTTTCTTGGGTCTGCGCATTCCATACCAACACATCCGCCCTCCCATTCACAGAACCTACAAGCCTCAGTCCACACACAAGCCATTTGCCATCCGGAGACAGCGCAGCAGAGATTATTTCTGCCCCTTCAACTCGAATTGGTTTACCGATCTCTTGTTCGTCATCCGCGCGCCATCGTCGGAGCATCCCCCCCTCACCTCCGCTCACCACCTGCCTGCCGTCCTCGGCGAACAAGACTGAGAATATTTCATGTTGAGTACTGATTTCAACTGATCTTAAGCCACCTGAAAGTCAACAGGCGGTCATTATATACAGGTCTCGCCAACAACTAGTACGTACCACTTTCTGCCGACTGCATACCCGGTCCAGTGTTAAAGGCACAACGTGGTTGGGAGTAGAGCGTCGAGGTCCACAGCATTATTAAGCATGATTTCACACAGCCCCGGGCGCTTGTGCTTCGCAGTTTAATTTCGTCTCTGATGCTCCCGTTCCCCATGGCTTGCGCAATCGTAGGAGAATGCACAAAAAACGTCCCGTAGACGACTATAACAAGGCCTGGACGCGCCATGATTCGGCGGGTGGTATAGGGAATTCTCCCCCTGAATAATTGGCAAGTACCCACATGGTGGGTGGCCCCACACATTCGCCAATATCCTCGGTATAATATGATCGACCTAATAAGTTTCACTCGGATAAGTTCAACATATTTGATCGGAACAAAGATGTGGTGGACGATATCCACAAGTCGTGCATCCCAGTGCCCACGTCTACCTACCGCTGCGGTTCGTCCTGATAGTCAAAATGTGCGTTTAGTATCGTCGCTCTGGTGTTGCCTTTAACATAAATCAGAGACGATAGACTCAAATGACCTGGTTCGAGGCCCGACTTGAAGTCTCTAGGTTAATATCAATTTTAGTGGGTGACTATCGCTTGATCGAAATACTAGCTTCGGCCCCTTCCGTGACCCAATGGCAATCGTGCCTTCTCCTTCCTCGCGGGTACATACACCGTCTTCACTTCCCTTTATTTCGCCCTCCGTGTCTCTTCTTCACGCATGACTGATGGCTTCATGGGCTCCCAGCCGATAGCTGTGATTTGGAGGGCTGGGCCAAACCTTCGAGCGAGGTCGATGTCGACTCTGGGATGGGAAGTCGACAGGGGAGTGACTAAGGCGAGTTGCAACTCGTCTACCAAGTTCACGGTGTATGCCAGGAGCATGATATAGAGTTCCATTTAGGATTCCCATTATTACTTGATCAATAAAACGATGCATCAAAAGTACACAAGACACTGATATCTCCGCCTATGATGATAGGTTCATATTTACCACCCCAACGACTTGTCGGCATCGACATATGTCCGTCGCGCGCTTTACGCAGCGCCCAGTTCGTTTCCGCCCCCCTTCTCTCATCCCGCGATCTTGGGCTTCATGATTGTGCCTCCTCCACAAAACGCCTCATACTATAGCGTCCGAGTCCCCACGCCCACAACCAACGACTCAGTTCTGTCCGTGCAGGCCACCGTGTGGTAACCTACTTGGCCTGACATGGCAGAGTTCGTTCAACAACGAAATTCACCACAACACGGGTAAGAAACCCCCATTCAGAGTGGGGGAAATATCTCACTCTGCTATGCAATCGACATGGTAACCCCTCTACGAAGGATGTGTGGGTCACTTTCTTCCAGAAACGTCGGAAGAGGGAGAGGTTATCATCATTCATGATGTTCATATGCAGTGTAGGTAATCCGATTCGCTATCTAAGGACAGTTGCAGATCGAGCATCATCTCATCTCATTCATGTACGTCGTGAAAAAACGAAATAGCAACCACTGATTCTGAACGGTATGATAGAAAGCGGCGAATTCTCTACCAGACAACGATATAGTGTAGTGTATAGTCATGATGTACCTAAGGGTTGAACGTTGAGAACTATACGATCAGGCAGAGGGCAAGAGACAACAAAAGCGATAACGACGTACGGGTAGGGGTGCAAGGTTGACAAAAGCCCAATACCAACGTCACAGTATCTCGACGACTTCAGTACGAACGTCCCTGGCAAAGTTGATTGAGCGCTTGATTCCGGGCACGACGATCTCGTGTTCAGAAGCTACACGCTTAAACTCTCCATTGGGTTGTTGCTGGAGCAATAGCGCATGGAATGGCTGTTGCAGACGAACAATCAGCCGCAACGCTCGCGTGTAGATGTTCATCGTGGCGGCAGGTAGAGCGCGCAATGGCGAAGTGGGCGTGAGACCAGGTTCGGTCTCGGGATCGGACTCGTCGTCGTCGTCGTCATCCACTGTACTTCCCCAAATGATGCCATCAAGTGGATCACATATACCGCGAAGCCACGGATGAACAACAATGAGCTTACGTGGCTCTGCCAACGGGAGCCTATCCGATGTCTGGAAATCGACGTCGCCGATCCCTGATATTCTAGCACGGTAACGGTGCTCTTGACCACTTGCAAAAACATGTGTACCAAGCCTCCTGACTGTGAAGATAATGCAGGGCAGGTATAGCCGGCGGTTGGCGAAACGAGATGGGGGTAGACGGGTGATCCGGTCGTAGATAAGTGTGGCATCTGTCTGCGATAATGAATTTCTTAATGTGGCAACGCGCATGTTCATGTCAGCGTCATTGATGGCAAGCGAAGAACCAGGCGGTTCGCTGTACACTTCGAGAGTGGCGGGAAGGCAACTGTTGTATGATGATGACTTGCCGGTCCAGGAGAGTACCGTCACATCCCCCGAACGGGATACGATCTCCTCCAACAGGTGGCCTAGCGCGGCATCTCCTTCTCCGTAGCGTGGTACGATGTCACTCTTGAAGATGCCAATTAACGAGTAGGCCACGTCTTCTTCTACCGTCGCGTTCCGTGTCGAAGCGAGTCGTAATTTCTCTCGGACGGTGAGGTCATCCGGGTTGAACACAATGATCGTTTGACGAGCAATCTGGAAGGCATCTGCAAGCTCCTGCATGATGTCTGGGGATTCCTTGTGGTTAGACCGGGTATCACCAAGGTAAGGCTTCCAATCCTGATCATAGAATCTAACCACTCTCGCGGCAAGAAGCTCTTGAGCCGTCCAAGCACGCGTCATCCAGAGACTTTCTGTGAGATCGCCAAGGGCGGAAGGAGACTCCACGTCTGCCAAAAGGACAAACGTGGCCGCAGATGCTTCGTACCATTTGTACATCATTGCGAGCGATTGGTTTAACACCGTGCTGATCGTCTTGTCGATGCAGCAGATGTCACTCCACGCCCAACGATATCCGTCCGAGCGTACAACCTCACAGAAGCTGTGCAACTTCTCGTTCAGCGGTGAGGAATCCAGCTCCCAAACGGAGCCAGCCTCATCAACGTCTTGGAATGAAGGCTCCTCCCCATCCCACACGTGCGACAGTGTCACATATCGGAAATATCCTTCCACTACTTGCTGGATGCGTATGTCGTCCAACGCCTCCGTTATAGAGGAAAATAATTCTTTGTACTCTGGTTCCGACTTGAATATATGCGTTCGTTCCGGTCCATCGCACAGACGACCACTCTTGACATCAATGAGCACGAGAGGAGATATCTTGAGGACTCCGCGAACGACGTTGTCGATGATTGTTTCCGACCGGGACGGGGAAACATATTTCTTGCCCATTCCTGTGTAATATAAGTCACGATATTGTTTTTCTCGTTAGTAGTGACACTAACGACGAATGTCTTGATCGGGAGATGACTTGACGAGGGAAAACATGTGGGCAAACGCATTGATTGCTTCGTCGTACCGTCGCAATCCATGCAGGGCGGCATGCCTTCTCTCATATCCCCATGGACTCGAAGAGTCTGCCTCGATCGCCTGTGTCAGTTGAATTCAGGTTAGCGAGGTGCCAAGGAATGTGAAACCGTACGTCATCTGCATCCTCCAATGCATCTTCCCACCACCCCAGCATCGCTTGGGCGTTGCTGCGCTTCATAAGGAGATTCACTGGGTTCGGCGGATTCAGGTACAACGCAGTAGAGTATTGGACAATCGCTCCCTTGGGATCCTCAGACCCCACAGCAGCGTCACCATTGCTTTCGATTGTGGTGCGACACTTTTGAACGAGATCTGGCATCGAACAGTGAGCGTATTTGTAAAATGATCATAAAAGGTATACCCGGGTCCCAATTTGCAATCACCTCACTCGTTAATGGTCCTTCACCGAGAGTTTCGACCATAGCAGAAAGTGGCTCTGACATATCTGTATGGCCCGCAGCATACATCGCTTTCCATAGGTATAGCTGAATCGTGGGGCCAAGACTGTCAAAATCCCATCCAAATATCTTTCAAATGGAATCAGTATAATTGCAAAAGGAATCGAAACAATTGGATTACAAGGGAGATGACCGCCAAGTAAGAATTCTGGCGAAACGGGACGGCTTCTTGCGCGCGCCTAAACAACTCTGTCGCACGTTTGTTGTCTCCTCCTCTCATTGATACGTCTCCAAGTGTGAGGAGCATCTGAGCCTGTAAAACGCCTGGTCAATCCTACTTGAACGTGTTCGATGAGCAATCCCATCGAGTACGTACCCGTACGGTGATATATGGTGACTCGTCATCGACTATCTTGATCAAGTCACCTACACGCAATAAAGCGTCATCGTGTTTTCCGCATTCAAACAAAACAATCGCCTGAGACGAAACATCGGCACTAGTAGCACCAGCGAGGACAAAAGCCACACACCTTGATTAACAAGAGAAGCTTGTTTTCATTTGGAAGACCGTCACTGAACACGAGGTCAAATCTGCGCATGGCCAGCTCATACTCTCCGTTTCCAGCATGGGCAACTGCGTTTGCAATATAGCCAATGACAGATGGCTGAACGTCTATAGACTAGTGTGTGATAGTTAGCAGTACCACAGAACGATTGACGACTGAAACTCACCTTTTTGGCATCTTCGAGTGCCATGTGCCAGTGTTTCGAACGAGTCCGCACAAGAGCACGCTGAGCGAGGGCATGTGCGTGATGAAAAGGACTCGAGGGATGCGTGATGTCTTCATTCAAGAGCTGCTCGACGCGAGTCCAGTCGCCCTGCGACCACGATTTGAATGCCGCATCACTGATACAGATAAAGGGCAACTGCGATACTGCGAAGGAAAGTGATGTAGTTAGAGCAAGCGAGCAAACGATGTTTATTGAAAACTTACGTTTCTGGGAGAAAACAAGAGTGAATGATGAGCTGTTAGACCGACGTCAACTTTTAATGAATGGTACTGCTTACATTTACTGTCAAGTACGAGCTTGGAAGGATGTCACGGAGACTCCGGAGGGTGACCTTCCCATTTCCTTCTCCGGTGACAATGCAATCGTCGCCGGGAGAGAGTGCGACGGACCAAACATCGCTTGTGTGCTCGATTTCGGAACCGATTTGCGAGTGACCCGTAGAGGTGTCCCAAAAGGTTAGTGACTTGAATGCGATGACGACAGCGAACTTTTGATTGCGTGATAGGACGATGGAGGCGGGAAATCCGTCGGGAATGGACCACTTGCTGAGCAGGGTCCCAGAGGAGGTATCGAAACGATTCACCTCGCCTGACGAAGCGGCAAAAAGTTGAAGACCATCAGTCGACCATGCAAGCGGTGACGATAGGCTTTGTGAGAACCAGCAGGGGATTTCCAACAGCTGTTGGCCATTCTTGCTGTCGTAGATGACAATCGACTTTGGGTCCTCGTCGTCGCCAGTACCAGTAGCGGTAGCGAGTCGGTCACCGTCTGGAGAGAACCGCACAGTCACAACGATGCCATCATGCTCGAGTGGTCCCACCAATCTTTTGCCTGTGGTCATACTCCAGATGAATGCGTTCTGGTCAGCCGATGCCGTCGCCAATTTCGTGGAGTCGAGAGAGATGTCCATAGAAAATACTGAGTCTGTGTGCCCGTGTATGTCCCAGACCATTTCCAGAGTATGCGCATCCCACACCCTGACGTCCGTCCTCCCGTCGCTCAAATCTAGACGCCTGAGTCCACACACCAGCCATTTTCCATCCGGAGACAGCGCAGCAGCGTATATCTCAATCTCTTCTGTCTGAATTGGTTCGCCAACCTCTTGTCCGTCATCCACGCGCCATCGACGAAGCGCGCCCTCCTCACCGCCGCTCATTACCTGCTTGCCGTCCTCGGTGAAGAAGACCGAATGTATTGAATGTTGACTTTTGATTTCCATCAGTCTTGATCCACCTAGAAGTCGACGGGCGGTCATTACAGGTTCTCCAAAACGAACACTACGTGCCTTTTTGGGTCGACTTCATAACTGACCACCGCACAATGGCACAAGGGACAGACAAGAACTTGGGTTGGGAATGCAGGATCAACTTGGGGCAGGTACGCTCGTTTTGTCTTATATGTAGATTCACACAGTCGTAGGCGCTGGTGCCTCATGTTTTCCATTCCGATTATCCTCCCCAGCCTGATACATATACATATCCCTTTCCCTCTCTCGCAGTCGTGGCAGAATGTACAGCAAAAAAATTGTAACACGGCCGAAACATGCAAGGGATTAGCGAGTGCTTTACAGGAATACTGACGACCAGACACTGTCGGGACGCTGGGGTTGTGGCAGTGCAGTACTCTTCAAACGGCCGAAAAACAAAGATGCAAAGCCGATCCACAACTACGACACCGAGAACTTCGGTCAGCAGCTGGTGGAAATCCCCTTCTGGTGCTACAATGTGTCGTTACCCCTTGCCTGGTCTGCTAACGGTCGTGAGCCGCTTGCTGCCTCGTATAGTGAAGTCAGACGTTTCGACTCATCCTCGGGAATCCTGCTCAGCAAATGGTCTGTTCCTGGCGGTGGATCGTTCCCCTCTCTCGTCCTAGCACACAATCAAAGGTTCCTTGTTGTCGTCGCACTTAAAGCACTATCTTTTTGGGGTGCCTTTAGCCACATGGAGATCGGAACCGCTATCGAGCACGCAAACGACGTCCGATCTGTTGCGTTCCCCCAACGACGACTACATCGCGACTGGAGAAGAAAACGGGAAACTCACCCTCAGAAGATGGCGACATCCTTCCCAGCTCGTACTTGACTGTAAATGTAAGCAACCCCATTCGTTCAACATTGACAGTCTAACGCGTCGTGGCCAACTCCTCTTTTCTCCTTGCATTGTGAGTGTTTGAACATCGCTTATTCGCCAGTTACAACTATTTTGCTTCTCGTCGCAGTATCACAGCTGCCCTTGATGCACATCAGCGGTGCGGTGTTCAGGTCATGGACGCAGGGTGACTGGACTCGCGTCGAAGACCTCTTGGAACACGATATCATCCGTCCATCGGACCCTTTGAGCCACGCACGCGCACTCGCTCTCCGTGCTCTTGTGCGGACTCGTTTGAAAACCTGGAACATGGCTCTCGACGATGCCAAAACGGTGGTTTTAGGTCATCTGCTGTGCTGCGTTGTGCTGACTGTCTCATCCTTGTCTCTCGGGATTCAGGTATCTGTCATCGGTCACGCCTTGCACGCAATTTCCCTCGTCTGTAGCGGAGACCACGAAGCTGCGATGGACGAGTTTGACTCTATGTTCTGCGACAGCCTCCCATGTGAAAATAATCTTTTGTTGCTAATCAATGTATGTGGTCGCGATCTTATCACTGCTGATACCGATACTTCATCGCACTCAGGTGATTCTCGTATTTGAATGTAAAAATTCCGGTGAAGCTATCTCGCGTGTAGACGATTTGGTCGATATAATGGCCAAGTCACTGTCAGGGTACGTCCCCATGAACAACGAACATTCAGGCAAGGTTAATCAAGGCGTTAAAACGGCTCACATGTTTTTCCTACTCGGAACCATGACAATACGAGCAGGAGACAACGAACGTAAGATAGACATGTTCAAGCGTGCGGAAGAAGCCATCCCGGTCCAACAGAGTCCTGACTTGGAGGTCATCTCTCTTGTAAGTCGATTTTTTCTAGTTCCTCTTCCATCGCACCGACGCTGTTTGATAGATATTCGGATGGGACTTTGATAGACGTGCTTCTGCAACTCAGGACCCAAGTGTGTTCGACACGACTAGTTTATATGGACATACATCAATTAATTTTTTTTGGAGGTCACAGAAGTATCTCGCGACATCAGCAAGTAAGGACCCCTCTCAATCCTGAGACCTTAGGATCAGTTGCCAGCCAAAGAATATCATGTAGTGATGGCAGTAGACAATATTAAAGAACAGAGAGCATCTTTGTTGACACAAGCCCTGCTCTCAGCTGAGTGGCACTAGTCCTCGCGATCGGCACGCTAGCGCACGATACACACGTGTATGTCTGCGCGGTAACTTGTCTACAAGGGTTCGCAAACTACTTTCTTCCAAAGGCGTAGAAGACAGCGGAGTAATCATCGATCGTCAAAGGTAATGGTAATGTGATTCACTAGTATCTGACGACAGTTACAGCTGAGCAAACCACTGTCTCGTGAATATAGAAATGACCACTAGGAATGCAATTGTGCATTTGGTAGGTAATGATAGTAAGAATATTCGTACACGGTCACTGCCAACATAACGTCAACGAAACAACAAATCAAGCGCTCTGATACAAGCTCGCACTTAGATCCACCTCCCCTGGCATCACGCGTCTCCCCTCACCACAATCGATAACACCTCTTCCTCTTCCTCCTCTTCCGAGTCCATAATCGAATCAAACGTCGCATTTCCCCCCGTCAACTCTGATTCGGGTTCGGGTTCAGGTGCCCTGCACATCGTTCCATCCAGTCCAACACAAACCCACAGAAATGCTTGGAGACGTACCTCGCGCGCCCCCCTCGCTTTGGTGCAGGTGTCGCTTCCTCCTCTTCCTCCTCCCCATCATCGTCGTCTTCATCGGAAAGATTCTGTACTGGGATTGCCTTCTTGACCGATCTAGCATTGCATTCAGCCCCTCCGCCGTACAAAGTCACGAAACAAAACCGAAACTTACGCAGCCCGCTTCGGAAGCGTTCTCGTCGGTGCAGGCGTCACCTCTCCCTCGGGTGCATCATCGTCCTCTTCGTCCTCGTCACCTGAACCTGACACCCTCCGTCGTCTACCAATCACGTTCTCAGCTCGACGCACATACACAACAACACAACAACACGGCACGTACTTGGTTTGTTTCCCCTTGCCTTTACTCTGGGCCGATCCAACGCTCCCATCCTCTGCCACACTGCTCGCCGTCGTCTCCGTCATCACACTCTCCGATCGTCTAGACACGTTTCCGTCACCGTCAGCACACACCATCCCCACACCACACCAATGCTTACTCACCGCTTCCGCCCCCGCGTTCTCGGGGGTTCCATCTCCTCCCCATCGTCCAACGGCACAATGTCGTCTAAAAACTTGAACAACGCGTCGAGTTGTTCGAGTCGTCGATACTCTTCCTCGCTAAATCCGGCCAGCTTATCCGCATATTTCTTGCTGATCGTCGTGTCAAACTTGGTCAGTGCATTGCGCGCGGAGACGTCGCGGATCGGTCGGCGCTGCATTCAGCAGAGGAGATGGGGCGTTATAACGGATGGACGTCGGCACGAGAAGGGAGAAGACGCACCGTAAAGACGTTGTGCACCAACAACTTGATCGTTCGAATCTTGTCGTCGTCGACCTTGTCGGGGAGATGTAACCGTCCCAAGGTCTGGCACAACACTTTCTTGTCTTCCTCTACGCCACCATTCTCGTCAGTATTATCACAGCCACAAGACGGGTCAGAACTCACTCTGCATGTCATCCTTGAACAGCGTCTTGAGAATATCTTCTGCCAAATCTAGATGTACCCCGTCGTCGATCGTCTGACCTTGTACCTCACTTGCGACATTATTCGTCATTCATTATTCATGTTCCATATCCCAATAAGTGACTAGACTTACACGGCCTTTTGCGGATCCGTCCAATCAGCGAACATGCCTATAATCTGTGCAGGTGATACCATTTCTTGATCGTCGTCCAAATCACGCGTTGCTTCCGCGAGCTGTTCAAATATTGGCACGGAAATCTATCATTGCAAAACCAAAGTGGGCAACGTTAAATGTCGACCTCAACTCTAAGAGGCCAATGCACCGTACCTGACGCATCCGCTTCTGATTGACGCTCGAAGAATAACAATACACGGGGAAGAAATACGCCAAACACTGTCGCAACTCTTGATTTTCAGCCGTATCTGGCGAGAGATAGGCCACCACGAGACTCTTGAGGACCTGTCATGCGCGGCGTCAGAAAATGGATGCTGTGGTTCTACCGACTCGTACCCGCTCGTCTGAAACCATACCCGCCAACATAAGCTTGGACAGTCCGATGCACAGAAGGGCCTGAACTTTTTCTACGTCTTCTGCGCTGAGCACGTGCAGCAAAAACTCGATGATGCGCTCGCTCTAGCCAGTACCCAAGTCATGGATTGAACCAGCATTGCTGGACAGTAAGGACAAGACGTACCCCGATGCCACCCTTACCCAAGAAATCCGTCTCATGCACCATCAACATGTCAAACACGATTTGTAACACGCGCGTCTTGAGAACTTCAGGGGCAGATTGCACTTGAGAGAGAAAGAGCTGGAATGAGTTGAGAGCCATCCGCTGGAGATCGGTCTCTGTCAGCACCCTGCTCGAGAGTAGCAGGGAGAAAGCTTACACGTGCAATGAGACAACACAATCCGAGACACATTAGTCCCTTTTCGCGGAGTGCCAGCTCCTTGCGCTTGACGGCTGGCACTATCAGTTCACCTAGTATACCCTCCAACGTTGAATTCTCTTCAAAGGTCTAAACACATCGCGCATGAGTTGGCATAGTCATTCTGACGGAGGCAAGACCAACGTACGCCGTTCACGCGCTCCAACATGCCAATGCAGAGTGACAAGCATCGGAGGTCGAGTGCATCTGCTCGTGCTTGTTCTTCGGGTGTGAGTTCCTTCGGGGATTTCGGTGCCTTGGGTGCCCTGACGGCACTCGCAGTCGCGTCATCCTCGGCCCCATCATCGCCCTCCTGCCCCTCACGCTCGTCTCTCAACTCGTGCACTACTTCCACTACGACCCGAATCAAATCCCGCTCGCTCGGCGACAAGACCCTCAAGACATCCAAACAGCGTGCCACCAACCCCTCAGGCAAGCCTTCCTGACCTATCGTATTCCGGACGAACTGAAACATCTTTCTTCGCCCAATTTCGTCCGCATAGTCGAGGTTCACCGCGAGCTTGAGCATCTCTGATATCACGAATTCCGCATCGAGCAAGATGTCGTCGAGAGGTTCGTCCAAGTCACGGTCGGGCCGTCCGTTGGCATCCAGCTCGCGCAACGCACGTTCTTGCGAGACGGTGTCGACATCTTCTTGGTATTTGTTGTAGACACCTTCTATCTGGTAGGCGAGGTGGGTCACGACGGGAAGGGAGGCTTCTAATTTGGCTTGGTCATCGGTCGCAATGCAGTGCTCCATGTACACACGCCCCAAAAATGCCTTTTCGGGATTCATCGTATCCCAAAAGGCGTCTTGAAGTCGAATCAGAACGTGTCAGTCATCCGATGGTGCATATACGCACCTTTGAGCTCGAGCTGGTCAAATATATCAACACGCGTGGCAAATATGCTCAACAGGGCGTCTTCGGCGACCGTGTTCTCGTTGAGGTCAAACAAACCAAGAAAAGCCAATACATCATCCATTACACTACCGCCTTCCTCGGTTTTTGTAGACCCCCTGACGACATCGACCCAGGCACCGAGGAGTGATCCCGCGGCAGAGCGCACTGCAGGTTCACGGTCTCCAAGTCCATTCCGAACGATGAGCTCCCTTTGCGAAATGGCGAGCACGCGTGGATGGAGAGGACCCATGGCAGAACCATCCGGGGTCGTACAGTTTTTCTCGAGGACGGCAGAGTAGACGAGGCGACGCATGACGGTGTCGGTGTCGCGCGACCGAGCGAGAATGCAAGGGAGGGTGTGTTTCGCGATAGGCATGTTGAGGAGTGCCGCGCGCCGGACTTCGCTATTGTCGTTGGTTGTATCAGAGAAGTAGGTGACGAAAAGAGAGGCACACGTACGCTGCAGGATCACAGCTAAGGGTATCGAGAAGGACGTCGATGGCGGCCTGCTCGCCCTCCTCGACGTCGGAAGGGTCTTCTGAGCCGCAGAGTTTGGAGAGCGCGACGGCGGCTTGTACGCGAATGGGGGTTTCTTTGTCGTGTATGCGCTCCATGAGGGCGGCTCTGAGAATGTGGTAGACGTCCTCGCTGTCAAAGGGTGTTAGCGGAGGGTTGATGCGATATGGCGAGGGGCAGACTCTATTTCACCGAGGTGGGCGACCATCTCTGTGAGTAAATGAACGCAGCGGTAACGGACGATCTTGTCCTTTGCAACAAATCCTTTGAGAAGGAATTTGAGGAGGCGGACAACGAAACGAGTTGTGGTGGTATCGTCGTCGTCGTCGACGTTGTCGTCTTCTTTCTTTACTCCTTGGGCTAAATGCCATGTATGACACGGCCGACCACAGAGACCAAAGCACGCACCTTTCGCGTTCAAATAGAGGATATATGCGCCGACAAACTTGATAATTCGATCCGCCTGTGATACCCCCTTTTTCACGACGATGACGCGACAGAGGAGGTCGATGAAAGTGTCTTCAAAGAGGCGTTCGCCGGTGAGTTTGATGCTCCGCCCACCATGGATTGATTCTGTGAATGCGGCGGCGTCGAGGTGGAGCTTGTGGAGCGCGACGATGTTTTTCTGGTGATTCGCGGAGGTCGTTTGGACTTGGTCGAAGATTTTGGGGAGGACGTCCGCGACGGAGGTCGTCCTGGCTGGCATCGTTGAAGAAGGATATGATCACGTGGTTCGCGACTCGGTTAACTGTGTCTTTGTCAGCCTGTACTGTGATCAATCCGCAGTGTTAAGCACAGTCCAGCGTGTGAGGCTTCCGAGGTTGAGTTGTATGAAATGAATCGAGGATTGGCACGTTTGTGTTGGACTGGGAACGTTTGAACGGATCGGAAGTGCCACCGTTGTCGGGCCGTGGGACACGCGCACACACAGCCCGATATTAAAGCTCTGTCGCAGCAATGAACCACTGCACTTGTCGAACGCTGTCATGATGGGTGTACCCATCCAGGACATCCTCTTCACCGTATTCCAGGTAACTAGACACTAGCAACACCCAACATCTCTGCTCATCCCTGCCAGTCCATTTTCGAGGTCTTTCTCCTATGTCTTGCCGGCTTTACCCTCTCCGCCAAGGGCATCGTCGATAAGCCCACGTCCAAGGTACGCTCGACCCTGTCTCTGTTGGCCCCGCTCAAACGGCATCAGGCCCTGAATCACATCAACATCGCTCTCTTTACACCCTCTCTCCTCTTCTCAAAGGTCGCCTTCTTTCTCACACCAGGCATGTCTGTGTTCCTCTGCCGCATCCCTGCTGACACCACCACCTCCAGCCAAACTGCGCCAGCTATGGGTCATCCCCATCTTCTTTGTCGTCGTCACGGGAGTATCTGCACTCGTTGCACACTGCCTTGCTCGCGCGTGCCGTCTAAAACGATCTCAAGTGTACGTCCGATCTCTCCTTCTCGTGCGTTACCTGAGCACCATACAGAAATTATGCCACCGCTGCATCCATGTTCATGAACTCGAATTCCCTTCCCGTCGCGATCATGCAATCCCTCGCTGTCACTGTCCCCATTCTCAAATGGGGTCCAGATGACACCGTCGACGCCATGTTTGGCCGTTCACTTACTTATCTCGTCGTTTTTAGCACACTTGGTATGATGGTGAGTTACTCTTTTTGCATTGCTTCGCTTCTTGGGAGCTGGCAAACCATCGTACTAATTATTTCTCAGCTACGATGGTCGTACGGCATTCGTCTTCTCTCGCGGGCAGACGAACCGGAATCCATTACCCCACCACCAGCGACGTACCGTGACACAGATCAACATCCTGCACTCACACGTGTCTCCGTTCAGTCAGCCGGTCCGCTCGTCGATTACGAAACGGAAGCCGACATCGAAGCACGCGACCAGCACGTGTGGCGCACACACCCCCTTCGTTCCCGCCTGCCCCATCCACGCATCACCCGATACCACGCACACCCGTATCTCCATTCTCACCTCCCCGCTGTCCCCACATCCCTTGGCGATCAGTCCGAGAGCGACGACACAGACGAGCTCGAGACGTCCGAGGGTGACGGCGACTCGGAGGACACGATCGCGCTCCGTTCACAAATTGACACAGGATTCTCCACAGAAGCCGAGGATCACGCATCTGAACCTCCATCCGCGCCACTCGTCTCGTCCTCGTCCGAACGCGCCCCGCGATGGGTCCGACCTACCCTTCCCTCCCCTATTAGGCTTCTCAATGCTATCACTTCCCTCTCGCCACCTCTTGTCGCGTCTTTTTCCGCCCTGTTTTGCGTGCTGGTCCCGCCGGTTCAACGGCTGATCAAATCGCAAGAGATGATCCCTTTCAAGGGTGCACTTGACAGTGCAGGTGCGTGTAGCGTCCCCATCACCCTTCTCGTCCTCGGAGGATGGTTCTGGGACGAAGATCCGACACCAAAAATCAAACGCAACTTGAATGGCGAGACCAGCGCTGTATCTGATGGCCAAGGTAACGCCAAGAGCCAAGGCAAAGGAAGATGCCACGCCACCCAACACGCGCCGCAGTCGCACAATTCGTCGACGGCCTCGCTGATCGGGGCGTTTGGAGATATTCTGATGGCCCACGTACATCCACGCCGTGGATCTGCTCGGACCAGCTGGCGTGTCAGAGGCGGTGTAGACGAAAGCGTGGGTGCAAACGATGTAGAATCCGGTCCGCAGTTGGCAACGCATACAGAGATCGAAGTCGAGGATGCTGAGAATAACATTGACGTGGGACGGGCGTCTCAGTCACGATCGCGATCACGGACCGACTCTGCCAGCCGCCAGGCGCGACCGTCCCCCGCGTCGACCAATCCCCCAGGAGAAACACTCACTGTGGTCATCACCCTCCTTGCGCGGATGGTCGTCGCCCCACTCATCATTACCCCGATGATCGTTCTCGTCAGCCGTCTGGGGTGGGGCGGGGAGGTGTTTGAAGAGTACGTTCTCATTTTTAGTTTCCGCTTTCACCGTGCGACATGCCGAGTCTGATTCGTTCTTTTCCTTGCACAGCCCGGTGTTTATCGTGTCGAGCATGTTGTTGATCTCGAGTCCGCCTGCGTTGACGCTCGCTCAGGTACGCTTCCTTTCCTCTCTTGGACCTCTTTTCTGTTAGGCACTACTTTGTTCACCATCTCCTACAGATCACCCAACGCGCCAAGAAGCCGCCGACGGGCACCACCGCCGCTGGCGCAAGTGCAGACACCACGCACGCGACCGCATTCTCCCCCTTTGAGCGCCTCCTCTCCCGAACCGTCTTTTGGTCCTACCTCGTCCTCACACCACCCATCACGATCGTGAGCGTCATGATTGGGCTGCTATTAATCGAGAGTTGATTTCAAATCGCGTGGTAATGATACTGTGCTTTTTTTCTCGTGTGGTGCTTTCTTTTTCTATCATCTATTTTTATATTCTATTCTGGGTACACATAGACGCTAGACATGGTAGCATGCATGCTAGGGGCTGGGTGGTCATTCACCATGGTATCGCTATTGCATTGTATGGCTGTTGGTCTTCTATACCGTGCAGGTATGCACACGGGGATGAGCGCAACAACGTTCGTACTGCCACTGTGCGGGGCACTCTTCGAGGGCCCTTGAGCGTCCGATGACCTCAAAGTCCAGTCTTTGATCACCTCGACTCGACTCAGTGCCAGCTGGGTACCCCCGTCCTGCCATTAAAACCTGAACGTACGGCCCACGAGGCGACTCGGGTGGCGGCTATAGTCTGGTGACCAAATCATCTATGAGGCAACGAGCCGCCGGTAGACGTCCCATGGGTCTAGTCACCAGACTACCACGGCGGAGGATCGATCGGTCAAGCTCAGAGATGGTTTCAAGTCAGTGCTCTGTCCTCCGATCATATCGAATCCGATGCACTCGGAACTGTATCACAACATGACTCGGGGACAGCCAGATCGAACTCTCAGTTGAGCCCGAACAGTGAACGTGTTCCGACGAACAATGTGACTCGGACTACGACCGTACGTACGCGCGTCGAGGCTCGCGAAGAACAGATGAGTACGAGACCAGTTGCTGTATATGCGTGGACGCGAAACGGAGCTTATCTCTCATCCAAAATGTCGCGATTCTTGAATCTCGGTCCCCGATGATCCTCCATTCAACGGGCGATGCCCGTCGTGCCGAGACCACAATGTCTCCGCCTGGCAACCACACGCAATGAGGCAATGACGTGCCACCGTGTTCAAATATTTCGATCATTAGTTCATTCACAGCATGTCGCATGCCATGATGCACGGCTGCTTCACTTTGTAAGTCAGTATTAACCTGCAAGGGTACTCCGTAAATCATCTTTCATTGCATGCATCGGCTCTGTTATACCCGTTGGCTGAACCCTTGGCTTCGAATTCGCGAAAGTGTGAGGGGAACCGGGTATCTTGTGGGAATGATATCGGAGGATGCACGAGCGTCTGGGACTGGTTTATATATGTATCGTAATCGATAAGAGAGCGAAAGCGTACATAAGACATGTTGTGGAGGACTGCGCCTCTTGACTCTCGTCAAATTTCCTCTCTGTGGTGAACGGCCATGAAGTCGACGACGGAAGGTATGTACCAGTCGTGGGTGCGTAATTGTAACGACTGCACGTTGATCCTAGGTGAGTACATCTACCCGGCAGGCTGAATGAACCTCAGAGTCAGCTTAAATTCAGCTGCGGCACCATTCGGCGGACGACAATTCAGCGTGACAACCCACCTTTTGCTATCTCGCTCATTTTTGTTTCGAATTTGCTCGTTCGAGCTCGGGAAGCAATAGAATTGGTCACGAAAGAGTTACCGTACGCGATAGTAATGTCGCACGCCACTCTACTCACGGTAGTCAGTGTGCCTGCTAAGTATACCCTAGCCCACTCACCGATCCAAAGCGCGTTGTATGCATTGACTGAACCTTTTGCTGTGGATTTTCTATACCGCGACGGCGACAGAAAATGAATTATCTCTCGGGAGGAATGTCAGTCACCAACACGAAGCATGAGCGCGCAAGGCTGTGTGAGCTGATCAATATCATGATCGATAAGGACGGAAGAAGCGGATATAATATATGGTGTGGTGGATTCGTCCCCCTTGCCCCTGCACTCCCAACCCAGATTCCGCTCTGTCTCCTGCACAGTGGCCGGGTATGTCGTCCACGGAAAAAAGTACGTGCTGGTCGTCGGCGAATGCCTGTAATGACCTCCCATGACTTTCAGGTGCATCAAGAATGATTGAAATTAATACTCAATATGTGATATGCTCGGTCTTGTTCGCAGAGGATGGCAAGCAGATATTGAGCGGTGGTGTCGAGGGGATGCTTCGGCGATGGTGGATGGAGGACGGACAAGAGGTCAGCAAACCCATTCGAATTGAAGGGACTGAAATCTATGCTATTTCACTGTCTCCGGATGGCAAATGGCTCGTGTGTGGACTCAGGGGTAAAAGTACGAATGTGTTGGTATGGGATGCGCAGACCCAAGAAAAGGTCTTGGACATCCACGGCCACACAGACTCGGTATCCTCGGTGGACATCTCTCCCGACTCGACGAAATTCACGACGGGTGGGCTTGACAAGCAAGCATTCATCTTCAGCACAACCAGCGGAGAAAGACTCGTTGGTCCACTCGAACACGATGCTTGGGTCGTGGCTGTGCGGTTCTCTCCCAACGGCGACCGACTCGCCACCGCGACCGGGGAGAAAACGGATACGACGTCGATCCGCATCTACGACAGCGACGGTGGACAGCAGCTGTTGAACATCCCCTGCTGGTTCCGGCCTACCATATCGTCACCGCTTGCATGGTCGGCTGACGGTCGTCAACTCTTTGCTGCCACGTTAGGTGAAGCGAAGTGTTTCGATACATCCTCGGGAGCCCTGCTCAACAAATTGACTGTTCCTGGTGCTCAACGGGCCTATTCCATCGTCCTAGCACGTAACCAAAAGTTTGCTATCGCCGTCACACTCAAGTCACTATTTTTTTGGGACACCTCTACGCAACAACAAATCGGAACGGTCATTGAGCTCGCAAGCAACATTTGGTCGACTGCGCTCTCCCCCAGTGACGACTGCATTGTGACTGGAGAAGAAAACGGGGAAATCACCATCCAGAGCCTTCGTGACATCCTGCCGAGCTCATACTTGACCGTAAACGTAGGTGGATCCACTTATTATAACCACTTCCTCACAGCGTCACAGTTGCCCTTTATGAATATTGGTGACTCGGTATTCAAATCGTGGAAGCAGGGGGACTTGACTCGTGTCGAAGAACTCTTGATACCAGATACCATACGACCTTCACATCGCGCATGCGCACTTGCTTACCGTGCTCTCGTGCGCTCGCGGTCGAAACATTGGGATACCGCCATTGACGATGCTAAACAGGTAAATTTCGCTCATCTGTCGTCGCATATTCATATTATGCCAACCATCCACACTAGTCTATCGAGATTCAGCCATCCGTCATTGGTTATGTTGCAAATGCTCTCGCTCATATCGGCAATGGCGAGCATGAGACGGCCATACGGACCTTTGATCTCGTGTTCAGCCATGGTCTTCCAAACGATAATAAATTTCTCTTGCTAATCAAGGTATGCACCTGTTTTTATCGTTGTTGCTAGCGCTTATCTTTCGTTTCACTCAGGCAGCCATTCTATTTGAATGCGGAAGACACGATGACGCTATTTTGCGCGTAGGCGACTTGATCAATATAGTGGACGATCACTCGCCGTACGTCACTGTCCGGGTACGTACATGGTGGGACATGGTTGTCCGAGCAAGGTTGACAAGACATTGTCATTGTACAGGCTCAAATGCTGTTCCTCCTCGGAAGCATGTCGATGAGAGGAGGAGATAACAA
The DNA here is from genome assembly GCA_038093095.1 of Boletus insuetus. Lineage (NCBI taxonomy): Eukaryota > Fungi > Basidiomycota > Agaricomycetes > Boletales > Boletaceae > Boletus > Boletus insuetus. Next base: position 1,684 of record JBBPRQ010000385.1, on the reverse strand, counting down.
ACGCGCGATAGAACTGTTTGGGCGCGCGCAAGAAGCCATCCCGTTTCAACAGAGTTCTTACCTGTTGGTCATCACTCTTGTAAGTCAATGGTTTCGAGTTCCTCCGCGATCACACCAACTCTATTTGGAAGATGTTTGGATGGGACTTTGAAAGACTTGCGCCGGCGATTCAGTTACAGTTATGGAAAGCCATGCATGCAGTTGGCCATACAGAAGTGTCGCAGCCACTTTCTGCCATGATCGAGACCCTCGGCGAAGACGTTTCAACGAATGAAGTAACCACTGCTTGGGACCCTGGTACGCCTCGTTACTGTCCATTCGAGATAACATATGCTGAGCTTTTGGGGCCAGAACTTGTGCAACAATGTCTCACGACATTCGAAACCAACGGTGATGCTGCGGCGGAATCCGAGGATCCAAAGGGAGCGATCATACAATACTCTACTGCGTTGTACTTGAACCCTTCAAACCCTGTGGGTCTTCTTGTCAAGCGGAGCAATGCACGAGCAATGCTGGGCTTGTGGGATGATGCGTTGAGAGATGCAGATGATGTACGGCTTCGCTTTCCTGGCGTCTGATGTTCCTGATTTCAGCAGACTCTTCGAGTCCCTGGGGATACGAGAGCAGACATGCCGCTCTGCATGGTTTGCAGCGGTATGACGAAGCCATCAATGCATTCTCTCGCATGGTTTCGCTCATCGAGTCGTCTCTCGATCAAGACGTTCGTCGTCAGTGTTAGTTAATAACGGGAAAACAACATCGTGACTTGAATTGAACAGGGCTGGGCAAGAAATATGTGTCACCATCCCGGTCAGAAATGATGATGAACAACATCATTCGCGGTGTCCTCAAGGTGTCCCCACTTGCCCTTATTGACGTGAAGAGTGGTCGTCTGTGCGATGTGCCCGAACGCACGCATATATTCAAGTCGGAACCACAGTTCAAAGAGATGGTCTCCTCTATGACGAAGGAGTTGGATAACACACGTATCCAGCAAGTGGCGGAGGGATATTTCCGATATGTGACACTCTCGCATGTATGGCAGGGGAAAGAACCTTCCTTTCAAGACGTCAAGGCCAGCTCGGTGTGGGAGCTGGACTCGTCGCCGCTAAACGACAAGTTGCGCAAATTCTGCGAGGCGGTTCGCTCAGACGGATATAGGTGGGCTTGGAGCGATACCTGTTGCATTGATAAGACGATCAGCTCGGTGTTGAACCAATCGCTCACCACGATGTACAAATGGTATGAAGCATCCGCGGCCACATTTATTCTCTTGGAGGACGTAGCATCTCCCTCGGCCCTTGGTGATCTCACGGACAGTATCTGGATGACGCGGGCCTGGACTGCTCAAGAGCTTCTTGCAGCAACGGTGATCCGATTCTACAATCGCGATTGGAAGCCCTACCTTGATGACATGCGGTCCAACCACAAGGACTCGCCTGAAATTATGCAAGAACTCGCAGATGCTATTGAAATCGCTCGTAAAACGATCATTGCATTCAACCCCGACGATCTCAGCGTTCGAGAAAAACTGCGCCTGGCCTCGAGACGGCACTCGACAATGGAAGAGGACGTGGCTTACTCGTTGATTGGCGTCTTCAAGAGTGACATCATACCACGCTATGGAGAAGGAGAAGCCGCGTTGGGTCACCTATTGGAGGAGATCGTATCCCGTTCGGGGGAC
>JBBPRQ010000384.1:0-30974 GCA_038093095.1 Boletus insuetus | reverse complement strand
GAGAAACCACCTATCTCTGAGACTTCCTTGTTATTGACTGTGGCAAGGATGACATGATCCTAGGGCTCCCATGGCTCCATAACAACAATCCGGAGATAGATTGGAGTACAGAAAAGGTGCGACTACCCGAGGCAGAACCAACCGACCCGGAGTCACCAAGTGGCAAGGGAGATCATGCCACCACTATAAACATATTCAACAGGAAATGCCAGATAACAAAACAACAACAACAACGAGCGCAATAGTGGACATGCACGGTCGATTCGGTACTCACTGCCCAAAAGGGGGAGGTTACGCTGAAGGTTCCTAAGATGGAACCGACCACCCAGGAGGAGGAGATTCCCGGACTCTTAGATTGTGAGGAGGATGATGATGAAGAAAAGCCCCCCAGGCCCTCAATAAGAAAAACTATGATTTCGACTTCCATGGCTCAGGAAGCAATGAAAAGCAAAACTCAACTCCTGCGGGAGTTTCGAGACTTCGAGGATGTCTTCCAAAAGAAGGACGACAGTCCCCTTCTGCCATATTGATCATTCGATCATGGCATTGATCTAGACGACACTTTCAACCCACGAGTCGCAAAGGCATACCCGCTCAACCCTAAGGAGCGAGAGGTATGCCAAGAATTTATTCAAGAATATCTAAAGGCTAGATGTATATGGCCATCAAACTCTCCCCAGGCCTCTCCATTCTTCTTCGTTTCAAAGAAAGACAGTAACCTGAGACCATGTCAGGACTACTGATACCTCAATGAGCATACCATCAGAAATGCATACCCTCTCCCGCTCATTGGAGATCTAATGGACAAACTCAAAGGTTCTTGCTACTTCATGATGATGGATATTTGCTGGGGATATAACAATGTCTGGATCAAGACAAAAGACACCTGGAAGGTGGTGTTCATCACGCCCTTCAGCCTCTTCAAGCCTCTCGTAATGTTCTTTGGCCTTTGCAACAGTCCGGTGACCTTCCAGTCGTTTATGGACTTCATTTTCAAGAATATGGTGGCAGAAGAATGGTTGATCATCTATATGGATGATATGTTGATCCACTCCAAGGATCTCAAGGAACACCACAACAGGACGAGGCGAGTTCTGGAGCGGTTGAGAGAAAACCAGCTCGGCCTCAAATTAGAAAAGTGCATGTTCGACATCCTAGAAGTAGAATTCCTCGGAATGGTCATTTGTGAAGGGGTCATCAAGATGGACCCTACCAAGCTCTCGGCAATCAGAACCTGGGAACCCCCGAAGTCAGTCCACGTAGTCCGTTTGTTCATCAGATTCTGCAACTTCTACCACAAATTCATTACCAACTTCTCTGACATTGTGTGACCGATCTTGGACTTGATGAAGAAAGGGTAGCCATGGTCCTGGATGCACGAGCAGCAGAAGGCTTTCGACCTCCTCCGAAAGGCCTTCACCTCCCAACCAGTATTAAAGATGCCAGATACCTCAAAACCATTTTATGTGATGATGGACGCCTCGCTTACTGCGAGTGGGGGTGTATTAATGCAGAAGGATGGCAATGGTGACCTGCATCCAAGCTGCTATGTGTCAAAGATGTTCTCACTGGCAGAATGCAACTACGATATCCATGATTGAGAACTTCTAGCGGTTATTCGTGCGCTAGAAGAATGGCAGCATTACCTTACTGGAACCGACTGGCCTGTCACTGTGCTCACAGACCACAAGAATCTGTGCTACTTCAAAGACCCAAGGAAGCTTTCTAGGCGGCAAGCTAGATGGCTATTAACACTACAGGACTACGACCTCCTGTTCCAACACACTCCAGGGAATAACATGGGCCCCACGGACGCGCTCTCGTGCAAGGACGACATGGAAACGGCCAATGATAATGCCACCATCTCCCTGCTGCTGGTAGAGCTTTTTATTAAACGACTCGACACCGACCTCTGGACTTCTATCAAGAAGTCATCCACCTCTGACCCGTTCATCATTTCTCAGTTATGCTCACTCCATGAGGGTGCATTGGGCATTCCCCGCTCCTCTATTCATGACTGGCGCTATGAGGATGGGATTCTTTATTTCAAGGACCGGGCCTACATGCCCAAAGATCATCGACGTGACCTCCTCCATGTTTTATATGATTCACCCATGGGCGGTCATGGCGGGTATTATTGAACAGTCAACCTCGTCCAATGTGACTATTGGTGGCCTGGCCTCACTGCGTTTGTGCACTGCTTCATCCAGGGCTGCACAACCTGCTAGGCCAACAAAGTCAATACCCATCCAACTGTTCCCCTGTTGACTCCACTCCCCATCGCCTCCTCCCAACCTTTCCAATGTGTCTCTGTCGACCTTATCATGGACTTGCCGCCATCGCATGGATATGATTCTGTCATGGTCATGGTCGACCATGGCCTTACAAAGGGGGTAATTTTCACCCCATGTCATAAAAGTGCGGACGCCAAGGGCGTCGCACAACTCTTTTTTGAAAAAGTCTTCCCATGGTTTGGACTCCACGACAAGATTATCTTGGACCTGTTACAGTCTACTAGGGGGGTACACTTTTTCCATCTTCACTACACCTATGCTATGGTTCTCCTTTACTTGTTTCTCTTTAGACTCTGTCTTATACTCTACAGAGTTGTATTTGTACTGGAGTCGTCCTCCAGATAGTTTCTCCTTTTATATCCATTTCTTACATACTCACATGGTGCCCCGCCTCCTCTTTATATTTAGCTTCTTCCTTCTGTTCCGCTTCCACACGGGATTCCTTCGGACTTCTGCCCGTATGGTGTTCCTCTTTTAGATCACACTGCCACATTCTGCAGTTCTGCATTATCGGGATGGACTATATGGAGCACGGTCATCCTTTGGACTCCCGCCTCCTTTTTTCTTTTATATCATTTACCTTACTTGCACAGACCATGGGCCTACCGTATATATACTCTGTACTTTTACCATGTATTTCCCTAAGCTAGTTCTATGCAATATCAGCATAGTTCTAGTGATACTTCCTGAGAGCTCCAGTGGCTAGCACCTGGATATCGGAGACCCGTCAAGCCCACCTCGAGTCTCAGTTTGTCTTCTGAGATAGACTGTGGTAGACATCGCCCTAGCAGGCTCCTCTACTCATTACCTCGCCCTCCCTTCGTTGAACTTGTTCAGGTCAAGGTAACTTCACGCTCTGCTCATCACTAACTGCACTGCGCGTTACAGGACCGAGGTCCACAATTCGCCTCGGCCTTCACTTGAGAACTGGCCAGGCTTCTTGACTATGATCTGCTCCTTTCCTCCGCTTACCATCCGCAAACCGACAGAGAAACGGAACGGGTCAACCAGGAACTCAAGACTTATCTTCAGATCTTTTGCCAAGGTGACGCCTCCTGTTGGTCAGATCTCCTTCCAATGGTGGAGTACTGTCACAACTCTTCCATCCACTCCATGACAGGAAAGACCCCTTTTAGTCTAATGATGGGGTATGAGCTGCATGCCTACCCACAGATCAGAACTATGTTCCTTCCTCCCCTCGAGAAACGACCTGGGGATCTCGACAAAGCCCAAAAGGAAGCCACTGCTGTGCATGAGAAGGTGCAAAGATATATGAAGGAACATGTAACTTCAAAGTTCAAACCCTGGAAGGTTGGAGATAAGGTGTGGCTCGAAGGCTGCAACCTGAGACTCCATTACCCTTCTAAGAAACTCGCTCCTTGACGAGAAGGTTCATTCGAGATAACTCAAGTCATATCATCCATATCATATAAACTCCAGCTCCCACAAACATGGAATATTCACAATGCCTTCCATGCTTCCCTTCTCACCCCATATAGAACTACTGCGGAACATGGAGATAACTTCATTCCGCTTCCACCAGACATAATAGATGGAGAAGAGGAATTTGAAATCAATCAGATCTTAGCCCATTGGGGCTCCACTCGACGCTGCCACTACCTCATTTCGTGGAAAGTATACCCATCCTCCGAAAATACCTGGGAACCTGAATCTAACTTAGGACACGGCACCGACCTTCTCAAGGAATATAAGGCAAGGGATCCCCTTGCTTTTCCTCCTTAACCACCACATACCACTCTTGTTGTTTTAAGTGTCGAGCTCTAGCTCCGCTACATGTCATCAATCTTGTCCTCCTATGTCTACATTATCCCAGCCGACATCCCCATCCATATCCACTAACTCCCAACCCGTTCTCAAAGAATCCTTTACTGCGCCGTCCTTGAGAACACTGCCACCTCAATTGCTTTACCATCTCTTCCCGCCTACTGGGATATTCCCATACTCAGATCCTTGGTGGGCATATTCCACACCTACACCACCTCCTGTACTCTCCACGCCCAGCTCTTCCCAGATGGGACCTTGCCTGTCTACGCTGCTGCCATGGAACAATCCATCCACGAGTCTCGAGATGCAATTCTCGACACACTCCATGACCATGGATTCAACAATGTCTTTTGGGGACTCCCCAGACCCCTATTCGCACATATTCTTCAACTGATCCTTAACACACTCACCACCAACCTACAATGATATTACTTTGACGATGATGAGGATCACCCATGGGATCAGGACACTTGGGCCCAGGATGAGGTTGACAGATCTAGGAGAAGGGAGGATGGAAGTAGTGACACAGGGACCACCTCAACCGATCGAACTGCCTCCTGCATACCCATCCCCATGCCACCTCCACCAACCACAGCCTCTGGCACTACTACCCCCGGACCAACTGATGGTGGCAGTGGAGGAGTTAGCAGCAATGGTCGCCCCAGAAATCTTTCAGAAGTCCCCGCTTCCTCTGATGAGGTTTGAAACTCCTCGCCACAATCCCCCTTCTGGGAGCCACCACCCCACCTCCCAACAACATCATTCTCCCTACCCACAAACACCCCGTCTCTCTGTCACCCGCCACAGGTTCTCGTAAACTCAAGCAGGCTAAGGCAACACTTCGATTCGGACTCTCGTCCTCTGCCGCATGAACTGTGGCAAGCCCTGCTAAAAGACTGCAAAACTATCCACATGCAGACACACCCTACCCCACCTCTAGTAGATATAACAAGGACGCTCAGGCACAACCCTCACCAATGCCTGGATTGTCTCTAAACCCAATTGACGTTGACGCCATTATCCTTCCTCCTCGCTGTCCCCTTGCTCGTTGCTTCACCTGTCGCGAATTCAGTCATCTTTGCCCAGATTGTCCTCGCTACCAATGTCCGTTCTGCCTCACTACAGCGCCGGGGCACATCCAAACCTTCTGCCCACACCGTTGCTGTCCTATCTGTGGAGAACTCGGACATTATGAAGAGAACTGCATCATCCGTCATAACCCTCAAGATGACTACGACCCAACCAACTACGAAGTGAACAAGGAGGACTGTGACTGATTTGGTGGTCTCACAGGTGCTTTGACCGTAAACGGGGGGTAATGTTACGGTCTACGAAGGGGGTACTCTTTTTCCTTATATCAACTATGCTTGTGCAGCTACGCTGCCCTACTTGTCTTTCCCATAGACTCTGTCTCTCACTCTACGGAGTTGTATTTGTACTGGAGTCGTCCTCCAGATAGTTTCTCCTTTTATGTCTATTGTTTACGTACTCACATGGTGCCCCACCTCTGCTCTATATTTAGCTTCTTCCTTCTGATCTGCTTCTGCATGGGATTCCTTTGGACTTCCACCTGTGCGGCATTTCTCTTTTAGATCACACTGCCACATTCCGCAGTTCTGCACCATCGGGATGGACTATACGGAGTATGGTCATCCTTCGGACTCCCACCTCCTTTTACCTGTTATATCATTTACCTTACTTGCACAGACCAGGGGCCTACCGTATATAAACTCTGTACTACTAGCCTGTATTTTCCCTAAGCTAGTTCTACACAATATCAGCATAGTTCTAGTGACCCGAGAGTTCCAGCAGCTAGCACCTGGATATCAGAGACCATCGAGCCCACCTCGAGTCTCAGTTCGTCTTCTGAGATAGACTGTGGTAGACATTGTTCTAGCAGGATCCTCCACTCATTACTCACCCTCTACTCGTAAACTCTTTCAGACCAAGGTAACATTACGCTCCACTTGTCACTAACTGTGCTGCGTGTTACATTCAATGGCTTTCATTTCTTGTCCTGTTTCCTTTTTCTATCCTCCAAGAAATGGCACTGCTTTTTCTTTCTAGGCAAGTCACACTTCCTTCCTGATCACCTCATCCAGCCAACACAAGCACGTTCAAATGAGCACCACTGCCTTCTAGATTATATGTATATGAGGTAAGCACCTTATTCAGACCCTCATTAATTGATTCATGGCACACATAGCCAGGCTGGTCATATTATCTGTTTCATTGATGAAGTCCATGAGTGTTGTTTCTGTATCCATCACCATTGTGTTAACAGCACTTCCCAATGAATGATAGACACGCTGTTCAATCTTGGGAAGGTGGAGGGCTGCATAGATGTAGGACAGATGATAAAATGTGCATGGGTTGTGACTCGTCGGTGCCACCACACTATCAACCCCAATGCCACCATCTCCATTCAACATCAATTTTTGCTTCCCAGTCCTTGAGCTCAAAAATGAGTGCATCAAGCTAACACTGTTCATAAGTCTCCACAGTTCTTGATTGATAAGACCTGATGATATACACCAAACCTAGATGGCTTGATGCATGATTGGAATGCTCTAGCCCACTCAACACACCTACCTCTTCTTCCAAGGCTTCTTATCCCATCCAGAGCTCTACCAACACCTTCCCCTCAGACCCTTTCCCTCCACCACCACCTTCACCAAGCACTACACTCATACTCAGATCCAACCAGACACAGGTGACATATCATATGCCATCATTGATAAAGCTTGGACACTGTGCATGAACAATGGGATGAACATGCCACCTTCCAAGAAAGACTTTGCAGGCATGATTAGGTATAACCATGGATCACCCACACACTTCAGCATTGAGATCAGCATTATTGTTCTTCTGCTGTTTCAATGGACACACATGACAACAAATGCAGTGGGGTTACTCTGTTATGCATTGGACTTGCCTATGGCTTCACCACCTGGACTTGTACTGAGATGCATACTGACAAATAACAACAGTTCTGACAATTCCATGTTCCAATCTTGGAACCCCTATTCCAAAACCACTTCTGAAATGTTTCCATGCCTTCCAGACTTGGAACCAACGGAACCACTTTCGGGATATTCTGGCACTCTTCTGAGCTCGGAAACACCAGAACCACTTCCAGAACTTCCTTGGAAAGCACAGAAGCACTGGAAGTACTACATCACATTCACTTAATCCTTATAACCTTCTTTCAGGGTTATCATGGCAATATTGTAGGTAACATAATATGAGTGTGCCTTCACCCATAGCATATATATATCTGTATCTCACTCACAAGCACCTCAGTCATTTCCACCCATCTTAGGCAGCGGCTGAGTATCAGACAATTTCTGCCCTCTCTTAGACTTTGTTAGGTTATGAGCCCTGTTGGCACAAGCTAAATCAGACAAACTCAGACAACTAACACTTGTGCATCCCTCAGCACACCTCTTACTGTTCAACTCAAACAATATTTGACTACCAGCCATCTGACACCTGTCAGAAAATAAAGTTTTCTCCAGTCAAAATCCACCCTGTCCTGTCACTCAGCATGACATTGGATACTATCCAAAGTGATGAAATCCTCTCCAGAACACCAAATTCCTCCACTCAACCTTCAAACACTTCCGCTTGGTGTGAACACCATCTGTCAACCAAGCACAACTCTGCTGACTGCAAGACCTACAACAAGTGGGTTGCAAAATTGAGAAGTGGGGGATTTAGCAGGCCGTTGAAAGAAAAGGTGAAGGAAAACACAGCAGAAGGGACTCTGGATGTTCCGGACTCAGCACATGTAGTCAGTGCCACCGTATCCAAATCCCTAATCCAACACATTCAAGCCTACTCATTGTCTGAGCAAAATGACAGTGAGAGAAACACACTGATCATTGACTCTGGAGCATCATCTCATATGGTTCCTCATCGATCCTGGTTCTGGACATACTGTCTGCTCAACCCTCCATGTCTTGTAACTCTTGGAAACAACTCAGAAGCACATGCCATAGGAATCGGAACAGTACCACTCATATCACAGGTCTCCAGAAAGACCCATGAAGTGATCCTATCAAATGTTCTCCTAATTCCTGAATTCCACCTTTTACTTATCTCTGTGAATCGACTTGCCTCCACAAACCTTTCCGTGACCTTTCTGGTGAACTCCAATACATGCTATATCCAGAAGGACCAGAACACAGTTCTGATTGCGAAACATAAAGGTGGCCTGTATCATGCAAAGGTCACTCCAAGTGAGCAAAAGGAAGCTGCTCATGCAGCAGTTGGTGTGAACTTCCTTCATTGTTAAATGGGCCATATTTCTATTGATAGAATCCAGAGCATGGTCAAATCTGGACAGCTCTAGGGAATCAATACCCTGACTAGAACACCCACATTCTGTGAAGCATGGACACTCAGAAAGATGAAGAAACTTCCATTCCGAGCCCAAGAGGAATGCTGGACTATCTGTCCACTGGAACTAAGACATACCAATGTCAGAGGTCCCATAACTTCTCAATCACATGAGGGCTATCAATTTTGGTTAATCATTGTTGATGACTTCAGCCGTTTCCCTTGGATCTACTTCATGAAACACAAAAATGAGACTCTCCAGATCTACAACCAATGGAAATCAGACATCAAAACTCTTCTCCGAACAGAAATTGGACAGGAGGATTTCTTTGAATCCTACACAAAATATGTCTGAAGTGATGGTGGAACAGAGTACACCAGCAAGGCATTCTGAAATCAGCTCCAAGCTAATGGTTCAATCCTTGAAACCTCTGCCCCATACACTCCAGAACAAAACAGTCTGGCTGAACGAATGAACCAGACACTGGCCACACTAGCCAACACCATGTTGGAAGAGTCCAAACTCCTGAAATCATTCTGGGCTGATGCCATGTCCACTGCTGCCTATGTTTCTGCACGCAGTCCAATCTCTGGTCTTGATGGAAAAGTACTCTATCAAATCTTCTTCAATCACCATGTTGATCTGACTCTCTTCTGCCCCTTCGGATGTCCAGCCTATGCCTACACACCCAAGGAGTAGTGGGGGGGTAAATTCTGATCACATGGAAAGAAATGCATTATGATCAGGTACACTCATGGATAACAAGCCTACAAACTTCTCGACATTGAACGTTGAACAATTATTTCCAGTCATCATGTCATTTTTGATGACTCTGGAACCATTTCTGGTACTAAATCCACTCCATGGAATAATCCTGCTGTTGAGCGACAGTGGGAGGGCTTAATTCCAGAGCAGGATGATGATGATGATGACCACCAACTCAATCCTGGACCAGTGGGAGACATTTCTGCCGTCCCAGAATGACCTCCCAGTCCTGGCATTGAGGAACTTGCTGAACATCTGGATCAACTCCGCTTATATGAAGTTCCAGCTACTGTTCTGGCTACTATTCTGGCTACACCTATTGCTCCACCAGCCATACAATGAAGTAACCGACAATAGCAAGCAGCCAACAAAAACAAAGAGTATGACCACACCATACAGGAAGAAGCTGAGTGGCAAGCAAACTGCAAGGAGGAGGCACAGCCACACAATCTGGAACAGACTCTGGAACCACTGGAACCACCAGAAAATGACCCAGAAGTCCCTAATGCATTTACAGCATCACTAGAGGATTTCATATTTGCTGGGTCTGCAAGCTCATCCTCCAATGGGTCACTTCCAAACACCCTGAAGGAAGCCTTCTCAGGTCCAGACAAGAAGCCATGGAAATCTGCCCTAGAAGATGAACTTCAAAGTCTCAACTCCAACCATGTCTATAAAACTGTACTCATTCTGAAAGAAGTAACTCCAATCACCTCCAAACCAGTATTTCAAATCAAATGGGATCAGTCCAGGAATATTAAATGCTACAAGCTCAGGATTGTTGCATGTGGCTTCACACAAAAGGAGGGAGTGGATTACCAGGAAGTCTTTGCTCCAGTAGCCAACCTTGACTCTGTCTGAACCCTAATCGCCTTGGCTATCAAATATAACCTGGAGTTGGATCAGATGGATGTATCTATGGCATACCTCAATGGAGAACTACAGGAAGACCTGTACATGTCACCCCTAACGGGTATTCCAATTCAACCCAGATATTGTTGGAAACTCTGGCGTTCCTTATATAGACTCAAACAAGCAGGCGAGACTTAGAACAAAACCCTGGACTGGAAGCTCGGAGAACTTGGATTCTTTCACTTAGATGCAGAGACATGCCTCTATGTATTCTGGAAAGATGGCTAAATCAGTTTTCTAGTCATCTATGTTGATGACCTACTCCTAGCTGCTACCACCCAAAAGTTTATGGACTCTATAAAAGCAAAACTCTCCGCTGCTTTCAAAATGCATGACCTTGGGGAAGCCAAATTTATTCTGGGAATTGAAGTGAAAAGAAACCAAAAACTTTGGACAAATCCTTGTTCCAATCACAATACTCATGAACAGTCCTGGAATGCACTGGCATGTCCACATGCAAACCAGCATGGACCCCTATGGCACACAACTCCCAGCTATCTACAATTGACCCAAACAATGGCCAGACCATTCCAGAAATGATCATTGAAGGCAAACAGGTTTCATACCTCACAGTCATAGGGTCTTGATGTATCTCATGCTCAGAACTCACCTAGACCTTGCTTATGCAGTAGGCACACTCAGCCGTTTCAGTGCCAAACCCAAACATATCCATTGGGAGGCAGCAAAACATGTACTACAATATGTCCAGGCTACCAAGGACATGGAACTCCATTTTGATGAAACAGAACTTTCCACAGATATGGATTTCCATGGATACTCTGATGTCAGATGGTCTCAGGACCCAGACAACTGCTGTTCCACTTCCAGTTTTGTTTTCATCAGCAATTATGGTGCCATTTCCTGGTCTAGCAAACAACAGAGCATGGTAGCACTCTCCACTACAGAATCAGAGTACATCAGACTCAGCAATGCTGGACAACACTTGGTCTGGCTCCAGGCCTTCTTCAATGAAATTGAACATTCCCAGCAAGCTCCTACAGAACTGTTTTGTGACAACCAAGCAGCCATCATCCTCTGTTGTGATCTGCAGTTCTGAGCCTGGATTAAACACATTCAACGAAAGTATCATTTCATCTGGAATAACATAGTCAGAAAGGGAGAAGCAGTAGTCTAGTATGTTTCCACCAAGGACATGGTGGCAGACATACTCACAAAACCTCTTGCCAATAAGCCACATTGGAAATTTGTTCAAAGTATGGGATTGTGGCTACACTCAAGTGGAAGTGACAAATAACAACAGTTCTGACAGTTCCATGTTCCAATCTCGGAACCCCTATTCTGGAACCACTTCCAGAATGTTCCCATGCCTTCCAGACTTGGAACCACTGGAACCACTTCCGGAATATTCCCACACTCTTCCAAGCTCAGAAACACCAGAACCACTTCCAGAACTTCCTCGGAAAGCACAGAAGCACCAGAAGTACTACATCTCATTCACTTAATCCTTATAACCTTCTTTCAGGGTTATCATGGTAATATTGTCATAATATGAGTGTGCCTTTACCTATAGCATATATATACCTATATCTCACTCACAAGCACCTCAGTCATTTCTGCCCATCTTAGGCAGCGGCTGAGGTGAGTTACTTTTACTTACTAGTTTTATCCCTAACTAATATACTCTAGTATTGGGCAATTCCTGCCCTCTCTTAGACTTTGTCACATATAGTGGCAAACATCTGAGAAGAATGAGACTTTGATCAGGGTGGCAGAGAGGATGAGATTCAAGCAAGAAGCTCAGCTAATGTGGGATCAAGTTTTTGTGGGTGGATAGGGAAAAATAGGAAATGGTAAGGATATTAGAGAGGGAGATCTGAGGCTGGTTATGCCAGGTAGACACATGATACTATTGGCGATTTGCTGGGATGATTGGGAGAATAGTGTGTGGGAGGGAACAAGTAGCTGATGAATAGATAGAAATACCCCTTACTTGCATCACAACATTGTTCAAGGTACTGCACACATAAACATTTTTATGCAGTGTCAGTGATTTGATATCAAAAAAGTGAATCCAGATAAGATATCTCATGAGTAAGGGTGATCACAATCTTACAACTTCAATATATGAGCATCAATGTCAACACTTGTGACAAACTCTATGTACATCAACTTGCCTTTTCATTTCATCTATATCAAGAAATCCATTAACTCACCAAGAAAAAAGAGCCGCAAGGCAGCATATACTCACAAATCCATAAACAGTTTCCAGAGTACTGAAAACATCAACACCACTTCTGTAGAATCACTCAAGAACAGCACAGGCATCAGCAAAAGAGAGTATCTTGCTCAATATACATGCAAATTGGAGCAATCTATGAGAAGATCAGGAGGATGTTCACCTTGAACCACTTCCCCCTCTCAGATGTCTGAAATAATTTGTCCCATCTGATGGCTTTTTCATAACTTGTTGTATCACAAACAACAAAGTCATCCAAAGGTTAGCACAGCCCAAGACAGGACAGGGAAATGCCACTCTGGCCCGTAACCCTTATTAGAGTCCATCTCAAAGTCGACACCTGCTGGATAATCTAGACTGAGTATAATGGATTGTTGATATCAATGACATGCAGCTTACCTAGTAGTAGGCCTCCAACATCTCTACTCTGGATGCTCTTTACCAGCAACTCTGTTTGAAGGTGGAGGTTGCCAAGGAGATCAGCATTATCACCAAGCTCAATGTTGCAAACAACTCCCTTGGTTTTTGCAGGTCATACATTGCCATCGGTTCCCAAAGCCAACTACATGCCCATGCGTTCAAGCATGTGATGTTTCATAATGTCTGGATCTCACTTGTGAAGTCAAGCACAAGTGGGAGTTGGAATAATCACCTGCAGTGTCTACATGCATACAACCATCTGAATGCCTACAGAGCTGCAGGTCGTTCATTTTCCACACTAAGCTTGTTGCACACCTGTTTCATCAAGCATGGATAAAAGCAATATCATGATGTTTTAAAGGAGGACCTTTGTCAATACTATTTATTGCCTGTCAATCTCTCAGTTGCTGAAGCAAGTTGTTTGTATAATGTCTCAGCATTCCTGTTCTCCTGGGCCAGACATTACCTCACTCAGGAATGAACAGTTGTTCCTTGTGATCTGATTTCAGATCCTTATACAATGGTGCCACACTCACCTCAATGTTGGACGCACTATACTGGGACTCACTAACCTGATAATTACAATAGTACGCATCTATTGTACAGAGTGGAATACATTTACCCATATTAATTCCCCAAAGACATCCACGAACATGACTGTAGCGAACACAGGATTTCATACAGTGTACCACCATCTGCTCTAAATAATATACAATCTGAGCTGTATATGAGTTGACTTCAGGAAGATGTTGAACCATTTCCACACGTTCATCTGAAGCAATTTGCTCCATTCAATGACTTTGGATGTGCCATGACCTGTTGTGTTTTCACTTCATGACAACTCCCACCAAAGAAGGGACTTGACATATCTTCTCAGGATCAAACTGCAAGACTTGCAACCCATTCAAGGATGCCACACGCAAAAGAGCAACATAACTCTTGCCTATACCCCTTTTGGTATCAGGACTTCGAAACCTCCATAGATTCATCTTACCTTTCTCAAACACTTTCCCAAGGTAAACCTTCACCTGCTGGATGGTCTAGCCCTGGCTTTTGTGGATTGGCATGGCCCAGGCGAGGATCAGTGGTATCTGGGGGAGGGACATATAAGGTATGCTGGCTGAGATTGATATCGACAATAACACACCTGCATCCATTGCATAATGAGTTTGCCTTCTGAATCCTCCTCCTTGAACTCCTTCCTCATCACTAAGACCACCTCCTTCCCTCCCTTGGGTGTCAGAAATTCCACAACCAGGAATCCCTTCTCTTCTTTCTGTGACATAGGCTTACACTTTGCCTTTGACTCCCCACCATCAATGTTCTCTTTCCTGGTTGTGCTATTTGTACCACTGCACAGGCCACCATCTGGTACAACCTTGACGTTATGAATGAACCCCGTGGATTTTGCAGATCATTTAGTGTCCATCTCTCTGTGAATCGCACCCATGACCTCCCGGTATCTAGAAAAACCAACCACTCACCCTACACATCCATTCATGAGCATTTCATCAACATTCTTGACAAGCATCACTTGCACCTTTCTTGAGTCCAAGGGTCTTTTCTGTGAGGATACCCAAGAAGAGACCTTCATGTTTATCATTGCTTGAAGTTGCACTCATGGGTTTGTAAGTGCATTACTTGAACCAGCTGCTGATTTGGCGGAAATGGATGAAGAGGGCTTTTTGGTTGTTGATGTGCCTAAGGCATTGGAAAATGTACCATGCAAGTGGAATATATGAAGAACATATTAAATCAGAATTCCTCCAGCAGAACCCACATCTGATACAGAGCTGTCTTTGAGATCTGATAGTGGGATTCAGAGTCTTTTGTGATGATGAAGGCAACATCAGCATCTCATAAACAACTCTTGAACAGAAATCTGACAAAAGCACAACAACGCAGCTATATGGCCTGTCTGTATGCAACCAGGAGCTCATGCATTACTTTGTGCCAGGCATCCATCATGGAACGATTGATAGCGTGCAGCTGGGTGCTTGCGGGATTGCCACCTTCATCAAATACAAAGCCTTGGCTCACACCTTGTTCTGAGATGCTTGCTTCTTCTCCTCAGTCTTGTCTTTGAACTGGAGGTTGATGATTGCTGTGATGTTGAGCAACTGGTCCTCCTTTGAGCTGATGGACACAGATCTGAATGGTTCCAAGAGACAATGACATCTGAGTGGGTTGCACTCCAGGATGTCCAAGTTTGCCTGCTTGAAGACATGATCATAGCGAGAGCTGTAATCTCTGAATGACAGGTCAGGCATGTAGGTGGTCACCTGCATCCAGTCGGAGATAACAGACCCAACCATTTCCTGTTCGCTCCACAGCCAGAATGACCAATTTCATCAGACTGTGATGCATGACCAGGTGCAAATTTACATTCATTCTGTAATGTTGATATAACTTGTAAACATGTCACACTAACATTGAGTAATTCAAATAGCTTGGATAGGACTCCCAGCATGTCATAGCATGAATGCTAGTGCTTGTGAGGTTGCACCACTTTCAGCCCAGAATTTGTCAAGCCAATGTGGGAGAAACTTCATGTGCGCCTTGACTTCATTAAGCTAGCTGTTTGAAAGCCAATGTGTTGTGGGTGCACACATCTTTAGAAAGTCACAATGTGCAGTCACAATCAGCTGAGAGACAGTTAGCATGTCAGTCACAAAAAACAGATGCCCAGCTTGCGGTGACAGCGAGCAAACGTGCAGTTTGACACTCCATGATTCTCCACAAATTCAAATCCATAGTGGCCTTAATGAACCCAAACCAGCCAGGTGAACTGACACTGAACATCTCTTTCTGCAGTAATTCAATGAAGTCCAGATTGCGAAATCACAGGCCCTGTATAGTGAAGGTCAGCAAAATAGATTACTCACACACAAAATCACTCACTGGATGAAACCCACCTCCATCTTCGACTACCTGAATGATCCCAAAACCCCATTCCTCATTTTTTGTGAATGCCCATTCAAGTCTGGCTTGCACAGTGGAATCAAGCAGGGACCTGGGTTGGTCTGTGAAAATGCCATTGTGTTGAACCGAGTGCTGCAGAAGGTCCTTTGAACACCTCCACATATGCTGGTACATACAATCGGGAATACACTGTAGCTATAATATTGGGTGTTTAGATAGAAACCAGAAAAATAATTATCTGTGATAAAGTCAGTGGGTTATTAGAGTATGGAGGAACCTATTGAGCTACTGTTGGCACTGCTTGGGTGGTTGGCCACACAGTTGTATGCAGGTGGCATCAGAAGGAGTCCACCCATTGTGGCTTGCATTGCCAGATTGTCCGTGGTGACATACTCTGGAGAATGATTGGATTCACCATGCCCATGCTGTTGTTGCAGGAATTGGATGGGGTGTAGATCTCTGGGCTGAAAGGGGTGTGGGAGTGGCCCATCAGCCAGACTTGGAGGCATGGCATGGAAGAAGTACTGTTCATGAGGCTGGGTAACTTGTAAGAATGTTGCTGTTGGGTTGGAATCCTCGAGCCCTGGTAGGCCACTAGCACACAAGCAAGGCTATTGGAAGTACTGCTGGGACTGGCATACCAGTCCTTCAAGTCCAGGCTGATGGATTTGCAGATGTATGGAGAAGCCTTGACTGCTAGTAGCATTGCATGCCTGTATAATTGTGTCATGGAAGGAATTGTAAACCACCATTTGTTAGTGGTCTTCAAGTTGTTCCTGCTCTAATGAGTCAAGGAGGGCCAGTTGCCAGGCCATGACCACATCTGAGAAAAGAATGAATCCTCATAAATAGTATTATCTGACTGATATATGTATGTCTCTGTGGAATCCCTCAGACTTGGGAGGATTTATTTATTTTACTAAATTCTATGTGTGCATTGTTGCTATCTACACTTGAGATTATGTACTTGAGTTAACTTCTCCAATAAGTTGATCATGTACTGATCCAGATGTTTGAATAGGATTTCTGGTCTCCTGAACTGCAAGTCATGGCATGATCATTTACATTTCTGATTTGGGCTCTAAAGAATCATAATATGACTTCATATCCCTGCACTGTCACAACCACATACTGTACTCTATTCTATGTTATTACATGGCACACCCCCAGATCGTTCCCACAGAAAAGCTTCTGAGCTCTCCTATGGGGCTTGTTGGACATGGCAAGATATCATGTGAGGCACAATGAGGGATATGGCTTGAACAATGTGGGGGCATCCAAACTGATGTCAAGCTTCTAGATGGCCAGTGCAGGAAAATGAATGTGCATACATGACAGGGGAAAGGAAGGACTCACTGGTGTGATGTGGCATGCACATACATGTGAGAGGCAGAGAAGTGAGCGAGAATGACAGTGATATGGAGCAGCGAGATGGGTGAGACGAGCAACAGTGACAGCAAAACAGGTATGCAAGGGCAACATTGTGCAGGATCAAGAGGGAGTGTAAAGGACAATGGAAATGTTCTTGGTTATGAAGATTGACAGAAAAATGTGCATTTGCATCGACAATTTTGCTGTGGGGGTGAGGAGATCAGTGCACTGACATTTAGTTTTATCAGAAAGTATTCCTTGACCTTCTGGTGGTTGGCTGGAAGATAAAGGCAACAGAGATAACAGCAAGAGGAGTGGGTGGCAACAACAAACAGGGCTATGCAAAGAGGGGTGAGTAGGAGCATTCAAGGACTGTGGGCAATGCTTAACCATGCTGCACTGGTGTGCTAGGGATCCGGGTTCCATTTGGCACATGGTTGTATCAATATAGCAGGATGGATATGGATGGAGACAGTGCTGATGTGGCCTGGAAGGGATTGCTGGCAAAGGCAAGGGTAAGGGCGGTGGCAATAGATAGACTCCCATGATCATTCATTGGGTGTTGTTGGTCTGGACTCACGTCAAGTCACAAGACTAAATTGAATGCGACGACATTGTTATTAGTAAGTACTAATCTTCCAAATGAGTTGATTCCGTTCCCTGGAACTCTTCGTACCTCATGCTGTGACCACCCTACACTATCACAACCACTTACCTTTTGTGGTAGCTAGTTCTCACACTGATCATAACAGATAGGTACTTATGAGACTAGCTATGCTGGGCTACAACCACTTACATAGCCTCAGAATTAAATACAACAACATTGTTATTACATTACCTTCCTGTGTAAGTACTAATCTTTCAAATGAGAATGAGCCAATTCTGCTTCTTGGAACTCTTTGTACCTCATGTGCTGTGACCACCCTGTGCTGTCATGATCACTTACCTTTTGTAGTAGCTAGTTCTCAATGAGTTGGCTTATCCAGCGCTGTGACCATTTACTGATCTGAGATATTGCTTGTGCTCCCCTGCACTGTCACAACCATCTGCCTTTGGTAGCAGTGGGAACCCTGCACTCAACACCTATTTGACACAAATTTTGAGCTCTGTGCTGATCTGATCCATTGGAGTCTTATGAGTCTTAATAAAATATTTGTCACAATTAAGTTGAACTTGCACCACCAAATGTGTACATATCCAAGGCTCCACCATTTGACTCAGAGTCTATGACTTACTTATGTCCATCAATCTTTTGTCCTCATCCCCATCCCCATTCCCATTCCCATTCCCATTATCCACTTGGCGTCTCTGTGGTTTGAAACTATCACCTGTGGCTGCTACTCCAGTGGCTTCTCCTTCAAAAGCACTCCATACTCCACCACCACCAGATGTGGTTTCGGGAGAGGCAGAGAGCTTGATACCATGTCAGTCTGAACTCTTAAAAGCAACAGTAATCAGCCTTTGATGCTGGTACCAGAGAATGGTACCCTATCACACACTTGTGTATTAGCATATAATTAATCCAATTGATAGGTATCACCAAATGTTGGTTTTTTGGCCTCCTATGCCAACAAGCAGTCCCAACAATGGTCTTCTGCCATTCTGAAGAGAAAGATGCCTTGTGAGCCATGCTCAAAGTGCAGAAGATCATTGAGAAAATTGAAATGGATGTAGCAAATATTTTGGATTCAGAGACCCTTGAGTGCCTATGATCCATGCTCTTCCATAATGTTTGTGACACTCCTCTTGATGGACAATATCTCATACAACTTGAGAGAGCAACCATCCAACAGTTAGTATCAGACAAATGTGAGTTGTGTTTGCCCCCTTAAATGCTGGTCTTTGATTTACAATCACAGTGTAATCACAGCCACGTTTGTATAATACTGAAGGAAGTCACAGTCTATGGTTTACATTGTGTTTTTTTTTTCATGTAGTCTCACATTGTATTATTATGTATTTCCTGATGCTGAGCATTCAGTGTCAAACATAATGTTTCCTGGCAACAATGACTCAGAGGATGAGGCCAGATGGAGAGCGCCCACAGTCAGTTAGACTTGTCACTTGGGGCTCCCTCAGTTTGTGGCTGCTTGCGAGACAGAATTTATACCACTGACTGCCAGATAGACTTGGGCCAGAACTGGGATCATGCTCCCTTCCACAACACAGTACTTTTTATGCCCTTTCATGCCAGTGACCTCATATACAGTAGATCTATTTTTAGATGACATGAAGTTGAATGACCTGAATCCATTGCAGTATTCATTGAGATAAAAAAACCTATGAGACAATGGGTAGAATCACACCTGTGATGGCCATGCCAAGTCTTGCTGAAGCAGAGCATGGATTTCCACCAAGTAACATGGGGCAGGGCTCAATTGTACAATACTGCACATTTGATACCTACCTATGGCACAGTTGTATCCTACTACTGAATTTCCCTAATAAGTCTACAGCAACTCATTCATTCTCTCTGCCATTCTGAGCAAAGCTTTAAATTGTACCCTGTGATGACACATTACTTCCTGTGACATTTTGTGACCAGTCAACTAGTGGGGTGGCAAACAGACTGGTATACTACCATATGTACAAATAAACCCTAACCCAATGACCCATTTGCCACTTTGGTCTACCAACCACTGTACCCTTAGACTAGAACTCTAGAGTGATGCACCCCATTTTCTGTGTCTTTCTGTCAACACAACAGGACTTGGTAGTACTCAGGGCTCAGAGATTACATCTGCTCAATCACAGGCTCTCCAGCATTGGGTCAAGGTATACCTGCAGGCTCACAGTGTGTCATTAACCAGCCAGATATGTTAATGTATATGGATTTCTTACTAACATATCATAGCCCCAGCGCATTCCTGGAGGCTGACAGCAATTGCAGATCCGATCAGCTGCAGCTTTGTTTGATTATCCAGTAAATGTCTGACAAAGTTGATCGCTTGGCCACTATCCCCTGTTTCAATAGAAAAAGGCATTGTGAACATGGCCACACCCCTCCTCACCAGACTTCTAACTTCATTCTGACTATGTCTAAGGTTGTGTGCAACCTTTACCACCAAAGTTTCAGCATCCAGGAGGCTCTTTGCTGGCATTGTTTACACAAGCACCCCATAAACACTACCATCTGTATCAATGACAAGGAGTACACTTTCACTGTACAGGGTGGCAGATACTCCTGCCCCATGTCAAGGTGTGGTAGGACTTATGGGGGTAGGGATGCCCTCATGAAGCACATCAAAAGTCATGACATCTACCAGGCTATGGATTCAGCCATTCAGCCCTTCTCTCAGCCATCTGAGAGCAATGCAAGTGGTGAGCAATGCCCTTCCCAGTCTTGCGAAGGAAAACAGAAGTGATGGACATTGCTTACTGGCAACTATATAGCAGACCATTCAAGCAGCAATATGACATCAGCAACCGCAGAGGAAATGCCAATCTCTAGCACACTGCAGATGTTCTTTGGCACAGAAAGCTGTGAGTTCTAATCCGCCTCTTTGATACAGCTGCAGTGCTCATGGCAAGTACACAGTGTTCTGCTTGGATGGAGGCGATGCTGAAATGTCCATCCAGACGGGGTAGCTGTTGCAGCCATTGAAGTAAAGGAGGCTGCACCAAGTAGACACACAGTTAAGGAGAGAAGAGTCAAGTGGGAGGAGGAGCTAACTTTGGAGGGGGATCAAGGTGACAACTCCAAGGATGAGGTAGAGCTCACTTTGGCCTGGGAACATGATGGTGATTCTGTAGATGGGGAACAGTTCACTATGACTGGGGACTGTGGCGACAACTCTGCAGATCAGATGTAGCTTACAGTTGGCGAGGACAAGGATAGCGAGAACAATTCTGTGGACACCCATCTCCTATGCAAAATTACCATGCTTGCAGGTATTCAAATGTTGAGGTCCTCAAAAGGTGAAGAAGACAGCATGGTGGTGAAAATTGTAATGAACCCACAGATGTTTGGTGAATCTGTACTTCAGGGAAACATCCAACATGTGATGGGGGAGCTGGTCCATAACCAAAATGCTTGAGAAAAGAGCTTGGCACAAATGCTAGCCATCATATTGGTCATGCGGAGGAATCAAGAGACAATGGTTACAATACAGACTGGCAGTGGAAAAAGCATGTTGTGGATGGTTCTGCCACTTTTGAACCCGAAAGTGAAATTGCTTGTCGTTTGCTCATTCAAGGTCCTGCTTGAGGAGCAGTCCAGCAAAGCAAAATTGGCTTTCTCCACTGGAATGGCCATTCCTATGGACATGCAGATCCTGTTTGTGCAGGTGGAACATGTTGGCTCCAAGGTGTTGATGGCATAAGTATCCTTGCATGCTTAAGGATTCCCACTAATGCTAATGCTCCTGCAATAGTGCTCTAACCACTTAAAGTGCCCCAAAGTTTACAACTATGGTTGTTGATGAACATCATGACCAACTCAGTTGTCCTCCCGAGCGGGTGAAGGCATGGAACAAGCTCTCAACCTGGGCGGCAAGTGAAAAGATGCCCATCATACTACTTTCTGTGATAGCACCTCCTTCCTTAGAGAAACGACTTCTACAAGCATTTTAGCTTGACCCCAACCATACAGCATTCCTTCAATCCATGACCAATCATCCTGAAATCGGCCTTCACATCATCCACCTCACTCCACACACTACAGATAGAATGTTAGCAAGATTCATACAGGTACTCTTGGGCAAACTGCAAGATAGGAAGAGGATATCATTTTTTTTATGAGCTGTATGCTTGCAGAGAGCTTTGCCAGGGATCACAACTTTGTGGTCTACCATAGCAAGCTTACTGAAGGTGACCAGATGAAGAAAGGCAATATGGTTAGATGGGACAGCAGCAAAACAAAGGTTATGGCATGCACTTTGGCATTTGGGTCAGGTGTGGACTGCCTGAATGTGCGCTACATTGTCATATTTGAGTTGACATATGGCTTCATGACAACATTACAGATGGCCAGCCAGGATGGCCAGAAGTCACATGCCTTCTTCCTCACTTCACAGATATTCCCGCCATGCAAGAAGGGTAGTAATGAGGGTCTTGTGTGGGAGCTTGGGCAGTTCGTGCATATGGACCAATGTAGGGTTTACCAGGCCATGTTTTACATGGATGGAGCTGAGATGGTGTGGAAGTGCGACCAGTTGCCAGGGCAAATCCCATGTGACATCTGCAGGCCTGAAGGAAACATGCACCAGTTTGCTCTGGGTGTGGTTGGGGAAGCAAACAAAGGGTTGAGTAGCCCTGGAAAAATGGTGCTGAAGGGTAGTATTGGGCATGGGGTTTCTGACTTGACCATAACTGCCAGCTTTGCTGTGCCCCGAAACATGCTGACACCCAGGGAAATACAGGTGAGCAAGAGCAAGGCATTCTCAGACAATTAGTTGCACTGCTTGGATGTGCCACATGCTAGGGATCTATTCCAGAACAAATGAAACACATTGATGGGAGTAAAGGTGTGTGTATGTTACCAGCATGCGTGATGGAGGTGATGAATGGCCATTCTTTTAGTTGACTTCACAACTGGACCCCATCACAAGGACCACTCATACTGGGAACCTGGTGCCTTTGTCCTCATAGCCGAACATAGGCACTTGCAGAGACAGAACTGAAAAAGCTAGCAATGCTAAGCAATCTCAACTGGATCGCACTGTGCATCTAGACAAATATATGCTGTGTCTCAAAGGGAAGTGTGCATACCACCTCGCCATGGCAGGGACTATTGTCGAAGATCATTTTCCTGATTGTGAAATTGAACACAGACATTCGCAGAGCAGGTGGGGAGATTACAGCAAGTTCAGGAAGTCGTTCAAATTCAAAAAGTTTATCTACTGCTTCAGCTATGGCATGCTGCAAGATCAGAACTACAATGGCAAGGCTCCAAGGTGTCATGGAGATCATGCATTCAAGAAGGGGGGCAAATGCGAATTTGAACATACAATCTTTAAGGTGGCATTCTGCATTTGGCTGGATGAGTCACTCCAGGAGTGAATGACTGCAGACATTCCTGTGGTTTTGTGGGGATTAGGAGAAGAATGGCAGGGTCTTCCGCTGATATATCACTCATTAGCCAACCTTTGGCCTATAGGGCATCTGCTTGTACTAGACCCCATCCTCTTGTGTCACACATATATTTTTCACATGGTCAATAATGAAGTGTAGACATTAGGTTATATTGCTGGCGCCGTCTTGAGTGTCTTCTACAGCACCCTACCATGATTGCACACAGAGTCACCAATCACCAGCTTTGAACAACAAAATCAGATCTCTTGGAAGGGGACAGAAAATTATTGTTAAAACCAGTATCTTACATACAACAGGCGACATCTACATTAGTGCATATCACCCAAGAAAGACACAGCATGACAAGACAAAGGTCATACCGTTTTCTGCCAAATCTGTTGTGAAGGGCATGGCCATTATGGACATTGGGCAAAAAAACCATTGTGTGTTGATTGATCTACATAGCGTGGTTCCTCAAACAGCATTGAAACAAGGAGGGCTAGTGCAAAGTTGCAGTCCACACATGGTTGCATGCTGAGATAAACCTTGTCCATGTCAATGGCCTGGATGCGTGTTGTAGTCATTCTTCTCTGGATAAGGATCTGCTAGTCATTGTAGCTTTGAGAGAATGAGTATGTTATGTAAGTGTAAAGAGAGAAAGTACCTAGTTTATGTTTCATGCTCTTACAGCAACAATGCCTTGTGCACATGTAAGCCATAGAGCACTGAAAGTTGCTGAGTTCACAACATGTTGTGCAGCATTGTGGTGAAGTGAAATGACCACAGGAAGTAAGATCTGTGATACCATCAGTTGGTCCTGGTATTGATCAATCAATTTTGAGAAAGTGGGTTATTTGAGACAGTAAGTAATAAAAGCACCATTCAAGTTTTCTGCAGTGAATTAACATGTTGATGGTGGCATGCTACACTGGTACAAGCTGAGATAAGCACCACTTGAGTCCAAGATTTCAAGGTATTATGGCCTTACTAGTCCACACGATTAGGAAACTCTCAATAAAAGTGAGCTATTAGATCATGGGCTTATAACCTGTTATTGTGGTAGGTCCGATGACAGACCACCAACATCCATCAGCAAAAACTAACAGCTCCCAGCTGAAAATTAGGCCCATGGGAGAGGTGCTGCCTCTTAGTGTCTGACACTGTAGGTGAGTTCAGCAGTGTGACAGAAAATCCATGACAAATAAGTTGAAGCAGGTGTCACAGTTACATTGTCTTGTCACATCACAACAATGGACTTGGACATACTCTCTTTCGACTGTTGGGTCTATCACGATGATGTGGCAAACATCTTTCCTGTTGAAATACTTCAGACAGAGACCATTGGTGCACTCAAAGAAATCATCAGGGACAAGAGATTCCCCACATGCCCAACAGAGATGCTAGCAAGATCATGCTTTACAATATTCTCAGTAACAAAGACATCAAAAGATATCTTCTGGATTGGATCCCTCTAGACAAAACCAAGTTGAATGGGTGAACTAAGTTGTCCAAGCTTTTCCCCAATGATGAGCATCAGGAATGGACCATCATCATTGATGCTCCAACGTTTGGTACCATAGTTTGGCTTTGAGTTGGAATTATGCTGACATTCTCAGCCAAATCTGTAGATATGTCCCCCGTGGGCATGACATTCAATTGCTGGTTGCATACCAAAGAGGTGCATGTGGTATTCTCTATTGAAATTTCAAGGACAAAGACTTTGGCAGTCCTGAAAGGAGCTATCAAGGCTGAGAGACCAGATGTTTTTGGCAATGTCAACATGGCGAAAATCTGACTTTACCACATACTCGATTGTACTCCTGAAGACCTTGAAGAAACTGCAAACAGATTGATTTTGATAAGCTGTTGATGGGACTGACATCACTATCTGACATTTTTTCTGAACCTCTTCTCAGAAACCAAATTCAGATCATTGTTGGAAATCCTTCAGGTATATCTCCACCAATCTCGCTGTTACCTGGTTAAAAAGATTGAAGGCAATAGAACAACATCTGTAGAGGTAGAAGAACAGGATGATGTTCTCACAGCACTGGCTGAAAGTAAGCACTTCATTCTTTTTTTCTTGATTAGCCATTGATTGTTATTATTCTATTAGGATTCAAGCACACTACAATCTCGTCAAAGACTCTCACCCCCTCCCAGGCTACAAAGTTGACCAAGTATGCTAAAATCCAATCTGGCCCTCAGTGCATATTAGATTGTCATTATTCTGTGAAAGTGCCAGTCAACATGGTGTTACGGTCTACTAGGGGGGTACTCTTTTTCTTTATTTACTATGCTTGGGCAGCTACGCTGCCTTACTTGTTTCTCTTTAGACTCTGTCTCATACTCTATGGAGTTGTATTCATACTGGAGTCATCCTTCAGATAGTTTCTCCTTTTATATCCATTCCTTACGTACTCATACAGCGCCCTGCCTCCACTCTATATTTAGCTTCTTCCTTCTGTTCCACTTCTGCACGGGATTCCTTCGGACTTCTACTCATACAGTGTTCCTCTTTTAGATCACACTGCCACATCCCGCAGTTCCGCATTATCAGGATGGACTATAAGGAGTATGGTCGTCCTTCAGACTCCCACCTCCTTTTTCCTTTTATATCACTTACCTTACTCACATGGATCAGGGGCCTACCGTATATAAACTCTGTACTTCTAGCCTGTATTTTCCCAAGCTAGTTCTACGCAATATCAGCATAGTTCTAGTGATACTTCCTGAGAGCTCCAGCGGCTAGCACCTGGATATCGGAGACCGTCAAGCCCACCTTGAGTCTCAGTTCATCTTCTGAGATAGACTGTGAGACATTGCCCTAGCAGGCCCCTCTATTCATTACCTTGCCCTCCACTCGTTGAACTCATTCAGGCCAAGGTAACATCACGCTCCGCTTGTCACTAACTGCACTGCACATTACAAAAGAACTAGCTTTTCCCTTGTCTCTACCATTGTGTAGAGGACACACCCCACCACCAACATTTCCCGATTCAGACTATTCAGAGATTCCTCTAGCCCAGAGCCAGGTCCTTCTGCTCCACTCCCTCCGTAGGCACCTCCTAGTGCTAATCCTTCCCCTCTCCTGCACATCCACGAGCTACCTCTCAGACATGCCTTCTTTGTACCCCTTTCCGATTGCTTCTCCTCCCCTGAGGCAAAAGTGACTTACAGACAGAGGCAACAAGACTTAGCTGAGGTAAACAGGAGACGAGGAAGAGCAACCAACTATCTTGAGCTAGACTATCAACAGACACTAATCCCATTGGCAACACCATTACCACCTCCCACAGCACTACCTCCTCCGCCGCCATCCCCTCCTTCTGACGAGGACCACCCTGCTAGCTATCACAACCCAGACACAGATTCCGACATTGACATTGACCTGGCTCCCGAAGACGATGACATGGTTTCAGAAATAAAGGCTGGGCTCCCTGAGGACTGTACCGGAGAAGTTGAGGACTCTAACTGATGGCTTCACTCCATGAAAGCCTACTTCCTAATCAACGATTGACTCTACATGGATACAACTAAGTCCCTTACCTTTCTCAATAAAATAAGCAAGGGCCATGAAAAGACCTTTGCGGAAGGATGGCTGATGAAGCTTTCGAACCCAAGAGTTGCTGATGCAGACAAAACCTTTGAACACATTACAGAAGCATTTGAGTCTACTTTCGCCCCATACAATGTAGCAGCAAAGGCTAGGATTGACCTCTCTTAACTACACCAGATCCCAGAAAGACTTCCTAATGGAACTACTAGCGATGGCTTCCCTACCTACACTTCAAGATTCCGTCTCCTAGCAGAGAAGACTGGGATGGAGGACTCCGCTGCTCTGGTGGAATGGTTCCTCTGCGGGCTTAGCCAACACCTCACTGCTATGGTACTCTCTTGCAAGAAAGTACCCACTACCTATCAAGATTGGATCAATAAGGCAGGGAAGTTTTCTCAACAGCTTAGGGGGATAGATAATTTATGCAGGAAGGTCCCATATATCCCTGCTCCCTCCTCTTGAAGCTCCGCTCATGACCCATACACTATGGACGTAGATGCCATACATCTCACCCCAACTCAGCAGTCCGAGCACATGAAGAGATTGACTGGAGTACAGGAAAGGTGCAATTGCCCAAGGCAGAACCGACCGACCCGGAATTGATAAGTGGCGAAGGAGATCATGCCACCACTATAAACATATTCAATAGGAAATGCCAGGTAACAAAACTCCGACAACGGCGAGCGCGATGGTGGACATGTGTGGTTGACTCGGTACTCACTGCCTGAAAGGGAGAGGTTACACTGAAGGTTCCTGAGGTAGAACTGACCACCCAGGAGGAGGAGATTCCTGGACTCTTAGATTGTGAGGAGGATAATGACAAAGAAGAGCACCCCGGGCCCTCCATAAGATAAACTATGATTTCGACTTCCCTGGCTTAGGAAGCAACGAAGAGCAAGGCTCAACTCCTGTGGGAGTTTGGAGATTGAGAGGACATCTTCCAAAAGAAGGACAATGGTCCCCTTCCGCCATATCGGTCATTCAATCACGGCATCAATCTAGACAACACTTTCAACCCACAAGTCGCAAAGGCATATCTGCTCAACCCCAAGGAGCGAGAGGCATGCCAAGAATTTATACAAGAACACCTAAAGGCCGGATGTATACGCCCATCAAACTCTCCCCAGGCTTCTCCATTCTTCTTTGTCTCTAAGAAAGACGGTAACCTGAGACCATGCCAGGATTACTGCTACCTTAACAAGCATACCATCAAGAACGCGTACCCTCTCCTGCTCATTGGAGATCTGATGGATAAGCTCAAAGTTTCCCACTACTTCACGAAGATGGATATTCGCTGGGGATATAACAATGTCCAGATCAAGACCAAAGACGCCTGGAAGGCGGTGTTCATCATGCCCTTCAGCCTCTTCAAGCCTCTTGTAATGTTTTTCGGCCTTTGCAACAGTCTGGCGACCTTCCAGTCATTCATGGACTTTATTTTCAAGGATATGGTGGCGGAAGGATGGTTGATCATCTACATGGATGATATGTTGATCCACTCCATGGATCTCCAGGAACACCACAATAGGACGAGGCAAGTTTTGGAGCAGTTAAGAGAGAACTGACTTGGCCTCAAGTTAGAAAAGTGCATGTTTGACGCCCTGGAAGTAGAATTCCTTGGTATGGTTGTCCATGAAGGGATCATCAAGATGGATCCAACCAAGCTCTCGGCAATCGCAACCTGGGAACCTCCAAAGTTGGTTTGTGTAGTCTGTTTGTTCATCGGATTCTGCAACTTCTACCACAAGTTTATTCCCAACTTTTCCGACATTGTGCGACTGATCTTGGATTTAACAAAGAAAGGGCAGCCATGGTCCTGGATGCACAAGCAACAGAAGGCTTTCGACCTCCTCTGAAAGGCCTTCACCTCCAAACCAGTATTAAGGATGCCGGATACCTCGAAACCATTTTATGTGATGACGGATGCCTCACTCACAGCCAGCAGATGCGTATTAATGCAGAAGGATGGCAATGGAGACCTGCATCCGAGCTGCTATGTTTCTAAGACGTTCTCACTGGCAGAATGCAACTATGACATCTACAATCGGGAACTTCTAGCAGTTATATGCACGCTAGAAGAATGGCGGCACTATCTCACCGGAACCGACCGGCCCATCACTGTGCTCACAGACCACAAGAATCTGTGCTATTTCAAGGATCCAAGGAAGCTATCTAGGCGGCAAGCTAGATGGCTATTGATGCTACAGGACTACGACCTCCTGTTCCAGCACACCCCGGAGATTAACATGGGCCCCGTGGACGCACTCTCGCGTAAGGACAACATGGAAATGGCAAACGACAACACCACCATCTTCTTACTGCCGGGGGAGCCTTTTATCAAATGACTAGACACCAATCTTAGGACTTCTATCGAGAAGTCATCCTCTGCCAACCCCTTCGTCATCTCTCAGTTGCACTTGCTCCACGAGAGTGCATTGGGTATTCCCCGCTCCTTGGTCCATGATTGGCGCTTTGACGAAGGAATTCTCTACTTTAAGAACCAGGCCTACGTGCCTGAAGACCACTGACACGACCTCCTCCATGTCTTACATGATTCGCCTGCGGGCGGTCATGGTGAGTACTACTAATCGGTTAACCTTGTCCAACATGACTACTGGTGGCCTGGCCTTACTGTGTTTGTGTGCCGCTTCATACAGGGCTGTGCAACCTGCCAGGCCAACAAAGTCAACACTCATCCTACCATTCCCCCATTGACCCCTCTTCCTGTTGCCTCCTTCCAACCTTTTCAATGTGTCTCTGTCGACCTCATTATGGACTTGCCACCATTGCATGGATATGATTCTGTCATGGTCATGGTCAACCATGGCCTTACTAAGGGGGTGATTTTCACTCCATGTCACAAGAGTGCGGATGCCGAGGGTGTTGTGCAACTCTTTTTCAAGAAAGTCTTCCTATGGTTTGGACTCCACAACAAGATTATCTTAGACTGCGGTCCGCAATTCGCCTCAGCCTTCGCTCAAGAACCGGCCAGGCTTCTTGA
The DNA here is from genome assembly GCA_038093095.1 of Boletus insuetus. NCBI lineage: Eukaryota > Fungi > Basidiomycota > Agaricomycetes > Boletales > Boletaceae > Boletus > Boletus insuetus. Next base: position 1,394 of record JBBPRQ010000384.1, on the reverse strand, counting down.
TTATGATCCGCTCCTTTCTTCTGCTTATCATCCGCAAACCAACAGAGAAATGGAACGGGTCAACCAGGAACTCGAGACTTATCTTCGGATCTTTTGCCAAGGTGACGCCTCTCGTTGGTTGGATCTCCTTCCAATGGCGGAGTACTGTCACAACTCCACGGTCCACTCCGTAACGGGAAAGACTCCTTTCAGCCTGATGATGTGGTAAGAGCCACATGCCTACCCATGGATTGGAACTACATTCCTTCCTACCCTTGAGAAATGACTCAGGGACCTTAATGAAGCACGTCTAGAAGCCACTGCCATGCACGAAAAGGTGCAAAGATATGTGAAGGAATTCATAACTTCGAAATTCAAACCCTGGAAAGTTGGAGATAAGGTGTGGCTCAAGGGCCGCAACCTGAGACTTCGCTACCCCTCAAAGAAACTTGCTCCACGATGAGAAGGCCTGTTTGAGATTACACAAGTCATATCGCCTGTATCATACAAGCTCCGACTCCCACAAATGTGGAAAATTCACAATGTCTTCCACGCCTCCCTTCTCACCCCATATAGAACCACCGCAGAACACGGAGATAATTTCATCCCGCTTCTGCCAGATGATATAGATGGAGAAGAGGAATTTGAAATTGATCAGATCTTTGCCCATTGGGGCTCCGCTCGACACCGCCACTACCTCATTTCGTGGAAAGGAAACCCATCCTCCGAAAACACCTGGGAACCAGAGTCCAACTTGGGACATGCCACCGACCTCCTGAAGGAATATAAGGCAAGGGGTCCCCTCGCTTTTCCACCATAACCACCACATACCACTCTCGTCATTCTAAGTGTCAAGCCCCAGCTCCGCTACATGTCGTCTACCGCATCCTCCTATGTCCACATTATCCCGGCCGACATCCCTGTCCACATCCACTGACTTCCAACCCACTCCCACCAAATCCTATATTGTGCCGTCCTCAAGAATGCTGCTGCCTCTATCGTGTTGCCCTCCATTCCTGCTTACCGGGATGTTCCCATACTCCGATTCTTGGTCGGCATATTCCATACCTACGCCACCTCCCGTACTCTCCATGCCCAGCTGTTTCCAGATGGGACCTTGCCTGTCTATGCCACTGCCATGGAACAGTCCATCCACGAGTCTCGAGACACGATTCTCAATGCACTCCATGACCATGGATTCGATGACATCTTTCGGGGACTCCCTAGACCCCTCTTCACACATATTCTTCGACCAATACTTAACACACTTCCCTCCAACCTATGACGATACTACTTCAACGACAATGAGAATCACCCATGGGATCAGGACACTTGGGCCTGGGATGAGGTTGACAGATCTAGGAGAAGGGAGGATGGAGATAGTGACACAGGGTCCGCCTCAACCAATCGAACCA
>JBBPRQ010000383.1:0-31015 GCA_038093095.1 Boletus insuetus | reverse complement strand
CCTACATAATCCAGCAAAGACCGATGTAACGGACCTATCAGAGCAGTCAGTCCAGAACAAATCGTCCAAACCGCCTAAAACTATTGTACATACGACAACAAACATCGCGGAAACCCAGGTCCAGGGTCTGCACTGTGAAAGCATTGGGGGCATTGTATTTGGATGATAATGGGCAACTCCTTACCCAGATGTACTCTATCTTTGAAAATTGTCAGCCACCGATACGAAATGGACGTGGAGAAGGAATGGCATACCTCTTTTGAGAAGGTGAGGACTGGTTTTGACGTCGCAATGGTAATGAATACGGTATGGTCCCAAACGATCCACCCACTATAATCATATACGACAGCAGTGACCATCATGACTGTATTGGTGTATCAGACGTATCATTAATGGAGTTATGAGAGACCATACGGGATAGATAGTTGTTTAGAACAAGAGATCCAAAGGCGGACTGTATGTCGGAGGACATGAGATATCAGGCAAACAATGATGGCAGCCAACGATTGAGAGTGAGGCGGATTGTGTGTGGCTCCCTAGAGAATATGGGGGCAATTGATTTATCCTCCACTTAGGCTGTCCGAATGACCGTGCCCGGGCCACTAACTTGAAGATACGGCATCCGTTACGCCAGAAAGGGCCCGCACCACACTGGATTTGGGTCATATGATTATGGTTGTCACCCTACACTTGGAAGGGACTCTTGATTTCTAGTTGCGGCAAGAAAACTCGTAGTATTTGCTCAGATCCAAAAAAGAACATGTGGCCCGGTGTCGGAGGTAGCCATACATCTTGCAACTCGGTGTCTTGACTATTGCATGCAACGCTGGAATATGATGACGAGCAGGTCGAACGAAGCTTGAATGATCAACATCTTGGTCCGAGGGTCATATCATCTCCTGTGCAAAACAGCCTTCAAATAATTAAACTGGCGCATCAACACCGCACCACTACAGTGTTTCATCGGCAGTACGACGGATGAACTCGAACATGCTAAAGGTAACCAATGCGGCGTCTACAACAAGCCATACAACTGAAATGGCAAGTTGCATGTCCGAGTCCCTTTGCCACCCACTTCGTTCATTCCTGTTCATCCTCGGATCAACTATGGCCATTCAGGGGGTGAACAACTTTTTGAGAAGATTATTCACGGGTCTGCGTGATCTTCGCTAGTCGAGGATATCAATGTCACTTTCAAGTTAGACGCTCGTCCTCGATGATAAGTTCTGCACGTTTGCATAAATTGCAGTGATTACGGCTGGACTGAGTGTTGCACGTTCCACAAGATTGGGCAAACGACCTACCATTATAAGGGGTTTATAAGAGGTTCGTGATATCCGTGATGTCAATCCCAATCCAAACCCAACACGTCCTCCCGCCTGCCTCTCACAGCCTCTTCAATTGCTTCAGCGAACGCCCTCAACACCTTTATGTCCTTGTCCAGCTCCAGCTCCACATCGTCGTTTTTGAGGAGACGACTGTGAATGCCGAGTGCGTGCTGCAGCGCCTCTTCGCGCTCTGCACCACGTAGGGCATCAATGGTAGTGAGGAGCGTGCATAGACGAGGGTTGGCGAGGAGCGTTCTGGTCTTTGGAGAAGTCGCTGTTGGGGGAAGGTTGTGTGACGCGTCCAGCATCCGTATCTACATTTATATCAATATATGAACGTGAGGGCGAGTAATGTGCACGCACCAATCACTTCATATTTGTTCATCTGCAGCGGTTTGGGGTCATCTCGCGTGAGTGGATCAGGGTAGGCCGAGGTATCGGGGACATATGGCCATCTCAGGGTGGTGAATGAACGGGGTTGGGGGTCCAGGGGGAGCGGAGAGTCAGGGTTGAGATTTGGTTTTGGGTCGGGGCTGGTTTCGAGGTTGGACGTGGGGTCTTAGGGGATACATAAGTGAGCGTGATGGTGCAAGTGGACATGGACAGACGATGCGTACCATACAAGCGTGACTCGCTCGCAGTCGACGTGGCATCGGCATCAGGCGCGCCCATAGAACCGGGAGAACACGTCTCTAACAACGACAGGTAGAAATAATTTGAATCATTGAGTGAGCAAACTCGACGCGGGACAGCGTAACGGAGGACTCAACGTGTGTTGCTTGTAGCATGCAACGGAGCAGCCGTTGAACGTTGAGGTTCGAATTCAAGTCCGAATAAATGTGCTTACTAGTGAGCTCTGCAGGACGTGCATGTGTATTTTGACGTTTGGTGTTGGCATACGACGCAAGGCGGTCGATGTCGAGGCGGCATTCGTGGTGGAGTGGCAGTGCTCATGAATTGGACTGTCAGACACGAACCATGTCCCTTTGCCATTTCATTCATTCCCATTCGTCCTTGGATCAACAATGGCCATCCACGCGGTGAACAGCCTTTTCAGAAGATCATGACGTGGAGGTCCACATGCATGTTTGATCTTTGATGTCGTCCTCAATTTGGGACTGCGACGTTGCCGCAATTCCCTTTCGCTTCCTTCGTTCACAGCCCATCTGACCCGGTCACACCAACGCCTGCTCTCCCAACTCGCCACGTCCGACAACGAACTCGCGTCGGGTCTCAGGCAACGCCTCGAAGCACTCCGTCTTCCCGCGCGCCTCGCCGGTCTTTGTCGAAATACACATGCACCTCGATCAATACTTCCCTCTCCCTCCCGGACCCCATCTACGTCACCACAACCCTCTTTTACCGGGAAGATGGCACGATCGATCCAACACCCGTACTCGTCGAGGAAGACTCATGGAAAGAACCCGCGCCGCACGTACACACGCTCCACGTTGAGGATGACCTCGAGCGTCCGTCGACGGCGTTGTCATCCCACTCTACCGCCCTCTCTGCGAATGGGATCGTCGTCAGTACGGGTGTCATGGGGGGTGAGTGCGAATGGAAACGGTCCAACTGCTTCTTCGAGCATAACTTTCAGCTTTGAGTGGTAAAGGGTCGGGACTCAACATGAATGCGTTGGTGTTTGTGCTGTCGTCGAATGCGATGTCGATCAAGACGCGCAATGAAGGCCTCCCTCTAGGGTTCAGATCAGCTTAGACACTCATCCTCGTTTGCGGATGCAACGTCATCGCAATTTCTTTTTTTCCGCTTCCAAATATATCTGGATCCCCTCATGCCTCATTCATAATAATGCCTGAGGCTCTCCCAATTCGTCACGACCGATAACGAGTTCGCTTTTGGCCTCGAGCGACCCCTTGGGGCATTTCGTCTCATGTCTGCCCTTGCTCCCACCCCCTCCACTCGTGCCTCGTACACGTGTGTCAAATATATCTCTGCCGCGTCGTCGACCACCAAGACTTTTGGCAGAGAGCACCTCTCGCGTCCCACTTCACGTACGTCCGTCATCCATCTTCGCTCGACTACCGATCAATTGATTTGCGTTCGACGCTGATTTTTGCCATTGTTTGAGACGATCCGCCCTCGGGAGGCAATCCACGCAAAACTGGTGACAATAGTGTATCGTCCGGGGCAAGGTGGAATTCGACAACGGGCACCCAAGATACAGACCGACCCGATAGGACACAGACGAACACGGGCTTGGTATCTGTACACAACAATGCGTTTGAAGAAGGACACGGAACTCTGAGAGGATCCCACCACCACTTTATTTCTCGAAAGAGTACATTCGTATAGTTGCCTGGAGTAAAAGGAATTGCATGTATATCTTGCTAGCAGAGCCACCCCCAATAAGCACCTGTCATTTTTATCTTTCCAGCTTTCTGATCGTTCCCTCATATGCTCCCAATGGACAAGTCTTCGTTCCATCCTGACCCATGCACTCTACCCGTTTCGAGATCGCTTGAGTTACTGGTGCCGCCTTCCGCCTCAGGACCCTGATTTCCGTCTACGATTACCATCACAGATATGGTGGTGTCTGGACCGTCATTCGACTGCGACACCATGCCGAAGCCGGTATCAATGTGAAAGCCACCGCGGATGTCATATAGTTCCCGTATGCCGATAATGAACCGTGGGATGGAGATGTAATTGGCTGTAGAAAGAAACGCGTACAGGAAGAGTATAGTTTTGTTTGTTGGAGTTGTGAATAAGGCGAGGAGATCGATTTGGAAGAGAATATTCCTATAAGTTGGGGCGAACATTTTCGTCGTTAGTATTTGTGGGAGTAAGTGTCAGGAGCACGAGCAAAGATCGATGAGCAGGAAGGATAGGGGAGATGAGATGAGAACATACACGATGAAATAGAGAATTCCATCTCCCACAAGTTTTTGCATATACCGGTTGGGCTGCCATTGCTTCGTCGCTTTGTACATCTCAAATGACTGTTTCACAGTTTGTGAGACAGCGAGAATGACTAGCCCAGCACTGAGAACCAATCGCGGTGCAGCTTGATACACTTGAAGTGCCGCTGGAGTGTTAATGTATGAAATATTGCAAAACGAAAAGTCGGAAACTTGGCCTATTGTCACTGAGAAGGTAGAAGTTACAAGAGGCTGGCTATTGTATTAATGTATGCAACGTCATACATACCTGAGGGGTGGGTATTGGGGTTGTCGTAGATTCCACCCATAACCACAGCAACGATGGTTTGTGTCACTAAAAGGAACAGGAGGATAGAAAGAATCGTCCTCGATCGATTCCACATTGCATAAACACGCAGAATCATCATCACTATAGTGCACATTAACCTAAGAGGTGACATGATGAGAGGGAAAGGTAACTCACAATCAGTGGCAGAAAGGAACACTACGTAGGTCCAACTACATATCTGAAACATTACAGTACCTTTGAAATGTTCACATCTCGTTTCGAGATAGTGGACATAAGTAAATCGAGCTTACATTTGTTTGACAGCCATAAACCCAAGGTTTGCGTCGAACTATGATACGTACGTCTGTTGGAATTAGATCATTAGTGGTGAGCGACTCGGAGGTGGAAAACTTGACTTCCAGAGGACCAGGTATAAAGGAGGTGCTGACTGCAAATGTACGGGTTGAGACAGTCAACCTTATTTGATACCCTTGAACGTACTGAGTGCGCTGGTCCTAAGAATGAATTCAGGATTAACCAAATTAGAAGATGTGCCACAACTCGGCCAATAGACCTACATAATCCAGCAAAGACCGATGTAACGGACCTATCAGAGCAGTCAGTCCAGAACAAATCGTCCAAACCGCCTAAAACTATTGTACATACGACAACAAACATCGCGGAAACCCAGGTCCAGGGTTTGCACTGTGAAAGCATTGGGGACGTGTTTGGATGATAATGGGCAACTCCTCACCCAGATGTACTCTATCTTTGAAAACTGTCAGCCACCGATACGAAATGGACGTGGAGAAGGGATGGGATACCTCTTTTGAGAAGGTGAGGACTGGTTTTGACGTCGCAATGGTAATGAATACGGTATGCTCCCAAACGATCCACTCACTATAATCATATACGACAGCAGTAACTATCGCGACTGTATTGGTGTATCAGACATATCATTAACGGAGTTAAACTTATGAGTGACCATACGGAATAGATAGTTGTTTAGAACAAGAGATTCCAAGGCGGACTGTATGTCATAGGACATGAGATATCAGGCAAACAATGATGGGAACCAACGATTGAGAGTGGGGTGGATTGTGAATGGCCTCCTGGAGAATATGGGGGCAGTTTATTTATCCTCCACTTCGGCTGTCCGCGCCATGAATGACCGTGCCACTAAGAAACGGCATCACTACGCTGCGCAACACTGGATTTGGGGTGTTGTTATCCTACAGGTGGAAGAGACTCTCGATTTCTAGTTGCCGAAAGAGACTAGTATTTGCTCGGATCCAACAGAGGGCGTGTGGCCCGGCGTCGGAGGTAGTCATACATCTTGCACTCGGTGTCTTAACTATTGCGTGCAACACTGGAATGTGATGACGAGCTAGTTACACATGCACCCGTCTACCATAGTCGCCCTTAAGGTTGCGACGTGCCATTACTCTTTATCACAGTCGTGTCGCAGGGACATCTTTCTAATTAATCCTTGGAGAACAAGACCTTCACTAGATCACCCAACATCAAGTTAGCACACTCGATCAAATATCAATATGGGTGCTCGACATACTCACTGCTTCTACATCCACCCTTTTCCCCCATCATACCGTTTGCGCCTAGAGGTCATACCTTTTTCGGCGTCATGTTGTGTTTTACCGCCATCATGAAGCGCCGCCAGCGCCTCCGCTCTAAGTTTCTCCTCGTCGCTCCTCCTCAGCTCTTTGTGTTTGATCATGAAAAAGCTAATGATCGCTGCAACGGCAGCCAGGCACGCATTGAGCATGAACACCAGCTCGAAGCCTGCTGCGTAGCCATGCAGGAGTACATAGCTGGTCATCGCATGCGTCAGTCCCAATGGAGCAAGCGTAGATGCCGGCGTGTTCGGACCAAGAATGGCAGGGTTGTCGACGACGGCAGTAATCGCAGTGGGGGAAAGCGAAAAGGAAGAAAGGTCACTCCTCAGGGAATTGTTACTGTAGTGAACAAAACTTAGCTTAGGAACGTTTGGAGAAAAAAAATAACCAACATCAGCGTGAACCCAACAGCTAGAGCTAATGTCCCTCCCAATAGCCTGATAAGCTGATGGTTTGTGTCCTCAGCAAGTAGTCGATCGCTATGTGGAGCCGGCTTACATTTCTGACGGCTGTCACTACAGACATGTCTTGTCTTGGAACACTGGCTTGAGCTGCAACAGTGGTTGTTGGCAGAGTCTGGACAAACACATGAGTTCACGACGACCGCAGCTTAAACTTTACTGTAGATCTTACTTGACCAGCACCTATGCCTGAGAGTAACATGTAAACCACAAGGAGCACTTTACTTGTGGATACTCTGACTGTAGACAAGCAGCCACATCCCACGGCCCATGCGATGAATCCGACATAGATGTTTGTCTAGTTAATGGGAATGGAAGATGATTGCATGAGCCTTTCGAAAACGACAGATCGGCGTATCACACACCCGATATCTTCCCGTCCTACTCACGATCAACCCCTTTTGACACCAGCGTCATGGTCAGTAAGAGCATCGATGCCACACAAAAGGATGCATACCGTGGTCCAATTCGCGAGTGATTGGCTGACGAGGACCGGAAGTAAAAGCACCCCCGACTGGATCGGAGAATACCCCAACGCGACTTGGAAGAATTGCGGCAGGTAGTACAGCGAAGAGAAGAACAGAAAACCACTGCGACAGAACCATCAGCATCAACCGATCGGGGACCACAATATAAAACAGCCGCACTTGATAAACATGGCAATATACACGCCTGTTACAGTCACGTGACTGAAGATGTACACTGACATCCTGGTCAGCGGACGTGGTTAATGCTCTATATGGGACACATCACTTACTGGGAACAATCGGCAAACGCGCACCTTTCCATTCCCAAAGACAGAATAAGAAAACGACAAGGATTCCAGAGCACAGCGACCCGAGGACGATAGGTGAATTCCAAGGAAACGTCACACCACCCTTGCAGTGATCCGTCAATAATGGTTGAATGAGACGGTCTGCATTCACGTACCCAAATGAGTGGCAAAAGGATGAGAACAAATCCAATAAGCGTTAAGGCTGTTCCCAGGTAATCTACTGCCATGAGCTTCCTACATGATGTTGGTGTGAGTGGCCGACGAGAGGAGGTGAATTAAGACGTACTCTTTCGCATTGCCCTCCACTGGCTTGAGTGGAAGTACGAAATATACAACACAAATGGCGAACAGTGATACGGGAAGAGTAACCCAAAAACACCACTATGTCATGGTGAATAAGATACACGTGCACTGAAAATAAGAGCAAGAAAAAAACATACTCTCCAAGTTACCCTCTGGGCTAGAGCACCACCGATAGGAGGTCCTATAGCATAGCCAAGAGCGATGGCCCCGGAAATGATTCCTTGATATTTACCCCTGAGAAAATTTTGATCGATTTCCGACAATCATGAAGCGAAAATCCAAAAAAACATACCTATCTCGAAGGCTGACGATATCGGAGACGATGATTTGGGCCATGCTCTGAATACCTCCACCCCCTGCACCAGCGAACCCCCGAAAGATGATTAACTGAATAATGGACGTCGAAAATCCTGCGGCCATGCTTCCCAGCACGTACACCCCCATGGCTACGCAAAGTACTGGTTTTCGACCGAAAATGTCACTGAATCGACCGTACAGCGGTTGGAAGCTCGTCGACGTGAGCATGTAAGCAGACGGCACCCATGACGCAATAGACCCGGCATTAAACGAGTCCGATATAGTAGGCATAGCTGTCGCCACGATGACAGAGTCGAGCGCAGAGATGGTGCCGCAAAGAGCAAGACCCGCAAACACGGGAATAATTTTCCTGAACGGGAGAAGGTTGGTCTGATCCGTGAGCTGTAACGGACTCTCGACCGATTTCTTTGAACCATCGGCTACCCGAGTCGTGACCGTGGAGACAGGCTGTGACGAAGACAGCTTATCCGATTCGGCGCAGGGCATGACACTTGGTGAGTCGACCGTCGCCAAAGAGTCCGTGTCATCGTCTCTGGGCGTAGCAGAAGCAGCGTTGAGAGGACGGTCCGGGTTGATGATCGTACAACCGGGCATTGTGGTAGCATTAGCTGCGCGACCAGGAGCACGGTGCGAGGGGATCTTGTCCTGATACATGGAAAATCCGGAGTTGACGCAAAGGATGGGTTTATTACACTGGTTCCAAAGTGAAGCCGTGGTGTAGGTAGGCAGGAAACGCCGGGTTGAGTGAATCGCTCGTGTTCACCATCACCTTTTATGTACCTTCAGCAGCTCAGGAGTGACTCAACCAGTTTTCTTGGTTTTTTGCTGCGGACACGTTGTTGCACTTGAGATCAGACATCGCTACGCGGATAAAAGAGTATGTCTTACTGTTTTTGTCGATTACAGCGTGATATTTGGTGGATTCCCGACCCAAGACTTCATCGCGGCGGTCGCTTCGCCTAGCCTGCAGTTCTTGGCGTCCCGATCCGTGAAGAACGGTTGCGCATACATGCTACCTCCGGGCGTTGACTTCCTCGGCGTGCGACTTTGGTGTGGTCCTCCTCTCGGCACCTGCTAACCATCGTGAGTTCATTACTAGAAACCAAGACCATTACTCCACTGTAAGAATGTCGCTCCATCGATGACTCCACTCATTGTGGTACATAGGGACCACCGTCCGCGGACAGCGACGACAGGCATAGTGGTTCCGGTTGACGCCAAGGAGAAATCCATAGTCTAGAGTGATCCGAGAGTCATTCCAAGTATGATGATTGCGCAATGATCATATTTGGAATGAAAGTCGTCAACTGGGGCCTGAAAACCTTGGTGGTGTGCTGGAGCAAAAAGGCCTGGGCATCGTCCCGAAACAGCAAAAACAATGTCATGCACGGCAGACTCGAACGACGCCTAGTAATTCGGCGAGAGCACGGGTATTGAGGATCACCGATGGATGACCCGGGAAAGTAGACTACCATCCAGTTCTAAACCGTTCCAGTAGTCACTGCGGTGCCAAGCATCCCAGCTTATCGAGGCCAAGAGTTTAATTTTAACCGTAGTCTATTCAGATTGTTCTCTGCTGGCAGGTTGGAGAAGCTAGCGCATCTTTCCCAATGATCGTATCTCAATCGTATAAAACTCACGGTATGTTGTGCAGCCCTTTTGGAGGGGTCGTAAGAACCAATGTTGCGGTGCTGGAGAAGGTCAATGAAAATTAGCGGGGCGCGCAAGGGGCGCGCCTTGCAATAAATTTCGTGGTCCGAGTCCGCCGCGGCACAACATTGTTGGTGCCCAACCACCATGATGGCGGTCTTTGCCAAAGCACTTAGTGTGTGCATACTATCATATGAAGAGTTTACATCACGATCTTGGAATGACCCAACGTCCAACACCTAGGATAAAGCCCTTTGGCTTGAGTCTTGGCACTGACAATCCTTCCGAGCGGTTACCCGATGTGAACACGTCGAAGTGGGCACATGCCCTGTGCCCTGCAAGAGGCTTCAGAAGTAGACGCCCCACTGGCAGAACGTCTCGAGGAAGGTAAAAAGCCAAACTTAAATCGAGGTTTAACGCTTCGACTAACAAGTGCAACCAGACAGACTTCGGTTCTAGGCCCCTTCTATACCTCCCGATGTTCAACGAGACCACGACGATGAGATTGGTTCGTTGTCCGTTTCTGATATTCGTTTACTTTACCTCGTAGATACAAGGTCTCGCGAGCCATTTCACGCCCCCGTTTCTCCAATGTGGCCACCCTTTTTCAAACAATATTCGAAGCTGCCCGACATTGACTTGCGCCTCCGCGCGGCCCGCCGTCGAGTACCCTTGGGGCTCGGCTCTGTCGGTCCAGAGGGCTACATCTCCTCAAGAGGCAACCAACGCGTCACTCAGCTCGCTCGTTCAAACGCGCCTACATTGTCCTCGAATATATTCAGTGGGATGATGCCCGAGGGCTCCACCTTGGGTACACCTTGGGGAATCCGGAGTCAATTCTCCACTCGGCTAGCTCGTGGAAACACGCCCGTGACGTCCTTTGGATACATCCCGCGATCAAGGGATAGGGCGATGTCGATGGCGTGGATGGATCTTGGAGAATGACGATCATTGACATCAGTTGTTTCCCAACTTTGTACCTGGACTCCACTGACACGTTAAAACACGCCCGTGACGTCTTCGGATAACCCAAATACATTCCGCGACGAAAGGATAGGGTGATATCGACGATGGATCATTCCCCTCCTCATAGACCCTCACTCATATCCTTGTCCACTCATGCAAGTACACTAGGGTATAACTTGTCTTGTAAATTAACCAACAAGCACACGAGATGATCAAAGATAGCGATGAAATAAAGAGAGGGGGGGAAAGCACATAACAAATAGCATAAGATGACGTACAAGGACCACATGAACGAAAGTAGATAAATCAAACAAACGAAACTGGTCCGGGATGCTCAGAAAAGAAAGGAAAGCAACGTGTCCCAAAAAATGCGCTTGCTCTATGATCTATCATGATGGACCAGAAGATGCCTCCCTGACCGCGATGGTCTCCTCGATCGCGCGGCATTGTGACAGGAGTTGTAATATAACAGGACGTCCACAGGCATTGCGAATAAACGACGTCTGTGAGAAGGGTAAAAGTCGAATCAGACACAGTTACAACATGAAGACATGACACCGACGTTTAATAGTTCCCCAGGAGAAGGTCTACCCGCCGACTCTCTCCCACATAGTTTCATGAATTCGTGGAACTGGCGCGAATAATGTTCTGGATGCGTCAGCGGAGGCCATTGTGAGCCAATATGCCGTGTAGCTTGGATGGCAAACGACACTTGGGTTGATGGCGAGGCAGGCGTGGAGAACGGAGGAACGGTCTCTGCGAGTTCCCATACGGTCGCTCCGAGCGACCAGATATCAACTTTCAGCGCATTGTATGGGCCACTGGGAAGTGATGATCAGAACGGATGGTGGATGAGTAAAACAACTGTACATACGCTCTCATCTCAGGTGCCTGTGTCCAAATACAGAGCAACGGTCAGCTCATGCAACCCATGTTCCGAGGTTCTGCTCACCTGCCAGTAAATGACCCCAACTGCCCCACTCACATTGGGTGCATTTCGATCCACACGAATAGCATTCGAAAAGTCCGCTACACAAGTAAAGCATGAGCACCAACCCAGCAAACCAGGACAGCAATACAAACGACGCACCAAGTTTCACGACACCAGCCGCGTTCACCAATAGATTATCGCTCCTGACATCCCGGTGAGCAATGTGTTGTCTCTGGAGACAATCCAGACCATGGAGGATCTATTCGACGACGACGGAGACAATGGCTCGTTAGTACTTTGTCGGGTATTGAGAGGCACGTTGGAAACACCCACATCACTAGCGAATCTTGCGATCAGTCTCTCTTGCAGAGCGAGGCCCTCTGCCACCAAGCCGATCACGTCCGCGAGCGATCGCTCCATGAGTTCCATGCGTATCCACAGCGAGGTGTCCAGCATGCTTGCGGGCTCGTCGTCCGCCGAATGTGAACCGACGTAGATTGCATCAAGCAGAAGCAAGTGCTCATGGTCCAAGTCCTTGAGCACCGCGAGTTCGTGCATCACCGAAACCACCTTGTTAGAGACTGGCGAGTCGTCGGTCAAGGAAGGCGAAAAAGCAACGGGCGGTAGTGGTATTCGCTTGACGGCTACGTGTGACGTGCCAGGTGGTATGGGCCTCTCGGTGTTGTCTTGCTGTCCTTCGTGCGACCGACCATCCACAAACGAGGAGGCGACACGTGCAGCAAACACGGAACCACTCTCGCCTTCGGCGATCTCGACCAGGTCCGTGAAATAGGACGACGGATTGCGAGGTGAGATGTAGGGCTGCAGCTGCACCAGAAGCGGGTGCGTAGAGGGCGATATCGATGTGGGCAATTCCGGCATGGGTGTGTCTGAAGAGTCTGAAAATGATGATTCGCTTTCTTCGCTCTCATCCCCCACTCCGACACCTCCAAAGGTATCCATCGTCGAGCTCATCAATCTGGCCTCTGGGGCCAACCCACCCTTTGTCTTTGGCACTGTAGAAGGGGATACGCCATTGAGCCCCTTTGGTGTCGGCAACGGCGCGCTCTCGCTCGTGGAGCTGGATGAGCTCCCATGGGAAGAGTGAGAGTTGGTGGGCGATGTTACTGAGCCACCCATTGCCTGTAATTGAGTGACACGTCCAAGGGAAGTCGTTCTAAACCTCGATACACGGCGAGGCGTCGTATCCGCTTCCAACTCAACAGGAGGTGGAGGAGGCGTTGGCCACTTTGATTGCGGACCATCGCGCAAGAGTGACACGGAGGAAGTCTCAGATGTCATGGAATCATCAGGCACTTCTTCGCGCTCTTGTGTAGGTGGTGACTCTGCGCCTATATCAGGTTCGTCATACGCCAAGCTCTGGCGGTCGGTGTCCGTGGTAGGAACAATGCTTTCCCGTTTAGAAGCCAAGGAAACAGTATCAGAATCGACGACACTTGCAACTGCTGTTCGGACAAGCTCGGTCTTGGCCGTCGCTATCGTCGCGGGGGTCACCGTAATCGTCGACAAGTCTGAATCGCGGTCAGAGTTAATACGGTTAGGAAGAAGGGTCTGAGATGAACTGGGGCGGGAATCCGGTGGCGACGCATGTGATATAGTGGAGTCGTGCTTGAAGGCCTTCTGAGGCGAAGGAAGGGGGGATAATTGTGGTTGTGTAAGAGGGGGAAGCGGGAGATTGGGCTGAGATGGTAGTCGCTTTAGGGGTGGCAACGGTAATGTAGGTGGTGGGTGAGGAGACTTTGGTGGCGCGGGGCGGAGTTGCGCACGGATCTGCGATGGAGGAATAGGAATCGGTAATGGTTGCGGTTTTGCGCCGAAAAGCGAGTTGACGGGGGATTTTCCAGATATACCCGTTATCACGCTCGTTCTGGGAAGTGCAAGGGTGGCTGTAGGAAGCATTACGAGAGGGGCAGGCTTGGGCTTGGGCTTCGGTGGTGGGGAAGGAGGAAGGCTATCAACGCTAACTCTGCGTGGTGGTTCTGGTGGTTCTGGAGGCGTCGACGCAGGCGGGTCAGGATCTTTCCCCAAGGATGAGACGTTGGGACCAAGGGAAACATCGGGAAGAAGTGGAGTTGAGGGAGCAGCTGGTGATCTATCCACTTCTCTCACTTCCTCCTCTGCCGCTGTCGTCGTACCAGCGTCTACGGCGTATTCCCCTGCATCATCTTCATGGACACCCTCTTCTGTTTGTTGTTGCTCGTCACCTTCTTCGACAGCGTCCATCGTCCCTCTCGCATGGGGTCCAAGTGTGAGATTTGCTCCAAAGGACATGTCCGGCAAACTCGAAGCCACTGTCTCCATTTCCGGCGACAACGAACTCGACGCCGACGCTGAAGCATCTCCACCAGTCATAGTGGGGGGTGACATTGGTCGAATGGCGGACCTCCTCTCCTTCTTCACGCTCGCTATATCCACCAGAATGCTCGATCTCTTCCCTTTACTACCAATCACACTGAACAATGACTCGGACCAGTCCTCCAGGCTACCCTCCTGGTGGAGAGATATCCGAGGCGGCTGCGTCGCCAGCTTGAGCATCCGCTTGTCGATCACCAACGGCGGTGTCGGAGATAACATCTTCGCTTGCTGGGCTGGATCCATCTCCGCGTCGACCCCTCCATTAACGGAGTTATCGCTGTAATAGGATGAGATGTCCAAAACTTCATCGGCGGACCCGGGGATGTCGGATATCGTTACAACTTGATCTTCCACTCTCCTATCGTGATTGTTCAAGCCAGATGGCTCGCCCACCATGCCTTGAGTAGGAATCGGGGGAACAGGCCTGTTGGGTGGAGGTGGGGCTCCCAAAAATCCAGAACCTTCCTTCTCTTTCCTTGGTATCCATCCTTCCTTCTTGGGCGAAGCGTAAGCGGGAGGAGGTTCAGTGAAATCCATCCCATCATAGGAGTCTGATGACGGGTTTGCGACATGGTATATTCTTGTGGGTGGTGTCCGTGGTGGTACTAACCCTGGTCCTGGTCGTGAACCCGCACTGGTAAGGGGGTGGGAGGGTGACGGAGAGGCAAAATGATTGGAGTGGGTGTATCCACCTGGGGATGTAGGTATGGGGAGGGAGTTGGAATGGGCGAGCGGGGAGGGTGCACGGGAGGCCGAGGAATGAAGCGAGACGTGCCCGGAATCGGATTGGGTACGTTGCACTTGAATCTGCGGAAAGTTGGACGTTCGTGGCGTCGATTGCCCCTAAAAATGCATGTAAATGTCGCGACTCAAAACCACAGGGTAAGGCCAAAGATGATCACCTGTGACACCTGTCGTATCCTTGAAGAATGAGTCTGGTGCGAAGAAATGCTTGATGTGTCGAAGGGATACGGTTCGATAACGGTTCGATCGCCCATTCCTCGATCCCCACCCTCGCCTGGGCTGTCCCCGTCTACAAATACATATTGTTCCGATTCCTCACCTGACGGACCCTCGCCCCCACTTGAGCCATCGATACCTTCTTTCATACTTGCGGAATCACTCGTCAGCGAGTTTTTGATGCTACTCACAAACGACTTCATCGAGAAAGATGGTGCCCTCGGTGAAGGCGTCGGACTCGCGCGTCCTAACGTGCTACCACCAATGCTAGTGGCGACCGAATATATTGAAGGTGGATTAATCGTGAGTCCTTTTCCTAGACTCGTAGAGCGTGGGGCGGGTTCCAAAAGGATAGTAGAAGATGAAGCAGAAGAGGTCGGAGGCGCCACGGTCAATGTGTAAGGGGACGCGGGCCATTCGGTGGGGTTAATGGTAAGGGGGTTTGGTAGTGGAGTATTTGGAACGGTGCCAGTTGCTGCTGCTCGACGACGAGCATGAATGGCTGCGATTTCATCGTCATTGAACCCTACTTGTGATAGGGTAGAAGTCCAGGAGGGTGGGAGACCGATGTATCTGTTTGGACGCGAAGACCAAGTCAATATGGGAAGGTGGATTGCATATATGCGCGAAAACGAAGCGATGGGACTCACCCCTCGTCGACGTGAATGTTGTGCTATTCGCCATACAAGGTAAGACGCGTTGATTATCCTAATCGGAAGACACTGCCCACCTGGAAATTCCAAGGCAATGATATTCCGTCGTCTCCTTCTACTGTGCCTGACGGACCCTCCTGTTCGTTGACGCTGGCGGTCCTGCTGAATGCACTGGCAGTATCTGAAAGATCCTTCTTTGACTTGTTCCTCTTTGCGAGGCTGACAAGGTTGAACACGTTCTTTTTCGATTTCACGCTAGCGGTGGTTGCTTGGCCCATTGTATAGGTACTTGAGTTTGCACCATTCAAAAGGTACATGTCAAGATTGGCGTTGGCGTTGTAGTTGACGTTTGGACATGAACTGCTTGAGTCGGTGCTGCCATCCATGGAAGGACTGGGCAGGTAGTCCCTTCCGCCACGACCAAAGGACTTGAGGGAACCCCCGGATGCCGAGGGAGCAGGGGAAGACGCTGCCGCCCTTGCGAGAGCGGTGTTTGATCGTTTTCCGAACTCGAGGCCGGCACTTGGGATGGGAAGGTACGGCGTGGAAGGAGTGGCGGGCCCCGAGATGGACTCTGGACTGAGAGAAGGGGCGAGAGACGTGGCTGAACGGCTAAAGAGAGACCTGTTGTAGAAAGCAGGGGTCGGAGGGCTCAACGGGGAGGATGCATAGGCTGAATCCTTTGGCGGAGGAGGTGGCGCAGCATCTGGGGGCCGAAACGATCGCATCAGCTGTTGACCAGAAAAAAAAATAGGACGGATACACACCGGGTTTTAGCTTGAAGACGTTGAGGGAAGAGAAACGAGAGGGTGGTTTGACGCCGTTCTGGGGAGGGTTGAGGTAGGGCATTTGTCCGGGTGCGTTTCTTGACGGCTAGAGCATGTAAAGCGAACGAACGGGCGGAAATATTGAACTCGAAGGCGCCTAGCAACTTCTAAGCGAACGACGCGTCCTCCATGAACGAACGGTCCCGCGGATCGCAGATGGCGGAGGAAAAAGAGTCGACTAATCCCCGCTCAGGTTTCAGTTTTGTTCAACAATAACCAGCTCGTCTCTCAACCCTTGGTAACACCATCACCATCGAGCTCATCGTTTCCCACTCCAGTCCAACTCGGTTTCTCACAAATGTCATTCAAGTGCATCATCAATGCCAAAACCCGCTCCATCTGTTCGTCGCTTGATAATCCAAACATCCTTGTCCAGACGTCTCCATCCAACTGCCCGCAGACGCAAACGTCCACCTGCTCTCTCCTGATACATCGCTCCGTGGTGTCATATTCTCCTGCCTGCGCCGTCCTGACGGTGAATCTCCCGTCTGTCTCGTCCGAAGGGAATTGGTCTTACGACCAGACACCCCACTGCCCGACGACGGCGGTAGCATCCTCTTGACAAAGTTACGCACAACCTGTCCAAGCCGTCCTCCTGTCTGTTGACCCGACCTCTGGGAATGCAGCAGCGTGCCGGAGAGCCGAGATGCCGTCGTGGTATTCTTACGCGATAGCCTCGACGCATCGTCATCCGCATACGACAGTGTGGAAAGGTCGGCCAGGTAGGAATCAGTGCCTTGAGAACGTTTTGGCGATGGTGTCGATGTCGGCGTACTGAATTTCGTTACGTCGCTTCGTTCTCGGTTGCGTTCTGGGATGTCGGGACCGTGCCCTCTCCGGGGTCGTCGTGGGGAGCGCGATGTATACTTCTCACCATTCGATGATGGCGCTTTGGTCGACGAAAACTGTTCCCGACTCCCGCCAGCATGCACACCTGCGTTCTTCGGTGGCGTCTTTGGCGTCTCGGGAGGTGTTATGGGCAGAGGCACCACTTGCAATCCCAATTCCACGACGCTCCACTTGTCGCTACAACAAAACAATCGAGCACAAGATAGACAGGGGAAAAGGAAACGCACGTTCGTTCAAACCACCCCGTTTTCTTCAACTCCATTCTTGCCAGGCGGTCAAGACGGTCCAATGGACTGCTAGTCAACAACTGAGGCGACGACATCGGTCAATCGTTGCAAAACAGGTTCTGCGCGACACTTACCATCTTGGTGACATCGTACATCCCGTCGTCCTACGTACACCAAGGTCATGTTTGTCGCGCTTTAGAGTGACTTGTATGTATAAACGTACCTTGCGAAAAATCCTTTCTGAAAAGCTTCTCGGCGATGCATGCTGTCTGGATGCATATGGATACGAACTTGCGTGTTCCCATCTACTAGCGTCCCCCAACTCGACCACTTCGACATCTTCATCATAGCTACTGTCCAACGACGAATCATACGACCCGTACGTTGCATCTTGGCACACACGCTCCTCGCTCGAGCGACTCTACAAGGACCATCCACCATGAGCGCTCAAATAAAAAAACTCGAAAGAAAAAGGACGTACGCTCAACAAATGACGCGACTTGACGACGTTGACTACAAACAACACCTCCTTGTCCGCCTTGTGCAACGATCCCGGATTATCGAACGCATCCGCCACTCTTCCCAGCACCTTCCATGCGTCTGCGTCTTCAGGGTCCCTACCGGCACCTGGACCTGACAGTGACGGTAATAGTGATGGTGGTGGTGGTGGGCCGGATCTAGAAGCGATCGCATTCGACATGTCCATGCGATGGGCGGACGTTTTCGAACAGAGGACAACTAGGTCGACGGATGGGCTGCTGGGAATCAGATTGGATGAGAACTTGGCGTCGTTGGTTGGCGGGGAGAGACGTACATGGTGCCTCTTATGACGACATGCATGTCAGCCTCTGAGAATGTGTCCTGTCAGCCACCATGGGGATGCCCTAATGGCCAGTCTGGGGAACAACAGGGTCCATCCGCTGTGGTGCACTGACATCTTCCACGGGTGATCACCAGACGGGATCCACAACATGTTTAGCACCAAGGTGCAGCAGCCTGAGCGTCCTGTTCAAGTCCTTGGAGCATCTCCAGGGCACGAGAGAAGGGAATGCTTGCGTGCTTATTGATCCCACTAGCTGGGCTGAGACGGGGCGCGACTTGAGCACTTCAAGCAGCGATACAACTGTTACAACACAAGGTTGTCGAGTTGTTTCACTGTCCAGTGTCCACTTGACAGAACACGGTGGCTGTGCAAGCCTGTGTGTGTCGGCCCAACTGCGCTATGGCCTGTCACTGTGGACGCGCTCCAAGTTCTCTTGCCCGATTGCACTGGGATATGTTACAGGGTACGATTTAATGACAGTTCATTGGCAGATTTTTGTTTCCGACCGCCAGAGTGCATCCTGTAACATCGGAGAGAAACTAATTCTGACAGTACTTATCATGATGCACAACATTCCCAGATGATAGATAATCTCTGCCTCTCTCTCTTGCATTGCCAGTGCCCGCCCGTATTTGCCACTCCAGTTCACACCTACGAATCATGTCTTCTGGCTTGTCGGACTTGCAGCCAATCTTGGCAGTGCTACAGTTGAACGACTATATCACCCGTTCGTCATTTATGATCTTCGTTGATTGACTGATGCTCATTATCGATTGCTGTACTAGTCGTGTTGCTTGCTACAATCAGTTATGATTATTGTAAGCCGTCCCTTTCGATCTTGCATTTTGTCGTTTGAAGTGAACACCATGTCTTTAGGCCTCACGTTTTCGAAAGAGGTACTGGCATGATAACGTTTGACATTCAAAGCATATTCTTCCGGCTGACGATTTTCGTAGGTAACTTACATCTGGGTTTGTGATTGATGCCCTTCCAAGATGGTGCTATATATTCAATAGTATGCTGCCTACCATAGAAGAGACCCTGGACAACGATATCTTCGCTGTTCCTTCTTGTGAGTCTCCTGGTTTTCGACTGTCTTGTAGCGCATGATCAAACCTCAGGCATATGTCAGATCCGTTATGTGGGCTACCTTTGTGCCCTGTAAGTCACTACCGCCTAAATGTATGTCAATCATTGATTGCGAATTTCTACCCAAGTACTTCAGCTCTCCGTACGTTCATGATGTTGGATTGCATTGGAATAAACTGACAAAATGTGCGTCAAGCTGGTAGTACTCTCATATCAGGCTCAGTGGAGGTGCGACATTCGTCAACTGTATCTCGCCACTCACTTTAACGAACACTGAAAACATGTCGCATGATATTAGACGTAAGTACTCGGTCCCACAGTTGAGATCTTCCATGTATTGACGTGGTTTGATAGCTGTGAGTATTCACGAACGACCAGTTCCGAACCCTAATCGAGTTCGCATACTTCGAGGTTACGCACTTTTCCTTCTAGCCAATTGGGCTTACTTGACTTTCTGGCTTGCTGCCGATAGTGAGCGCTTTCCATCCTCCTCACGTCAACGAAAATCTGATTATGATGGTTGATTGGAGTTGTAATGATTCTCCGTGTGTATGCGATGTATAATCGGTCAAAGATCGTCCTGGGTTTTTTGCTCGCGATCTATATCGTGGAAGTGGCTTTTTTCTTTGTCGAAGCCGGCATATACAGCGATCCAAACTATGATATAGGTACGTCTCGAGCCAAGCTGACTGATTCACGGTGACGTGACGAGAATCTTCCCTCTAGTGTCGGTGATACAGATCCTTGACATTACGATGTGCAATGCCTTCTACACCACTGGAACATGGAGCGTCGTGCCCGCCGTCATCCAGTGTGTTCTTGGCAGCGTCTTGTGCATCCTACTGGTAGCCAAGTTCGTGCGAGACTCGATACAGATGCATCGCGCGACGAAGAAATGGGAAGTGAACAGATACGTTCGTCTCCTCGTGAGAGATGGTTCCCTCTATTTCTTCATGTACGTCCCGTCTCGTTCCCTTTTTTCTAGCAGCACAGTGAGCTCATTGAACGACACGACCACGATTAGTACCCTCTTCAATAATTTTCTTGTCTTGTTCGGCAGCCCGGTGAGCCTCGCCCAGGCACCGATCATCATAGTGATCAGTGTGTTCGCTACAGTGTTGCTATTCACCCTCACACCGCGGTTCGTCATGAACATACGGGAGATGTACGTGCTTGACGGGCAAGTGCGTGTGTATGGGGGCGTCGACACTGGGTTTGGGTTGGGGAGTCAAGCGAGGCGCGGTGCAGGAGTGCCGACGACAATTGGGATGATAGCGTTTGCGGAAGTGGGGACAACCGGGGTCTTGGAGGATGGACAGGACATGGAGCAGAGGGCAGAGGATAATGGGACACAGGTATCGGAAGTTTAGATGCCGTTCATTCACGCCACTCTGAGCATCAATTCAACTTGATCCAGCTCAGCCGCAGCCGCTCAGGCTGTACAAGGTTGGCCAACGTACTATAACCGAGTGGCGTGATAACAAGCCTGGATGTAACCACACACAGACCGTAATAAACACCATCGAAATGGGGATGCAGCCCCTCAGCGGATGCCGTTCCGGTTAATTATATCAGAGCCGCAACTGGGTGTGGCGAGATGTCCCTTGTTGTGTCTTTATGATCGCGTGAAGTTCGACTTGAAGGGAAGGGGATCGCCGACCCGATAGCGACGCCACCGTTGCCACTATCACTCGGCAAGCGTCGCGACAGAGAGATCTATAGTAAGGACAAGGGATGCGAGCCTGAGTGGGCAGGCACATCGGGAACGCTACAAAAATGGGTGACGCCAATCGAGTGGAACCGACACGAACGTACACGATAAAGTATCGGCTACGCACCAAGATGTTATCACATACACGAAAAGCGTTCCATTGATCTACGATAGGATCTCTATAGATTACCAAGATGATACTTTCCAAAAGACCCCAGACTCATTCTGGCGGCGTCGCTACATAGACACCGATGCCCCCCGGACTAGAATGCAACCCAGTCGCATTGGTGGTTTGCCCCACAGAAAAGATCTGCTGGACCTGCGTCGTCCCGTCCGTCACCTCTCCCAGACCGACGTCGGCCCATGCCACACAGACATCGGACGCGTCGAAATTCGTGACGAGGAGCAAATAGGCCGTGCCGTTGTCCCAGAGACCAGCATCCACACCACCGACGTTGAACGTCTCGTGCGTGACCTCGGGGTCGACGAGGAACGGCTGGACAGTCTCGGCGATGACGACGGTCAAGGCGGTCGCTGTGCCTTCGATGGTCGTCGTGTTGCCGGTCGTCGTCGGATACTGGAAAGAGATCGACCCTGTTCAGACGTAAGCGTGAACTGTTTAAACGAACAGCGGCGCTGGGTCGTACCTGTCGCACCATGGCTGAAAGAGGTTAAACCCATCGCAACCCATTGTGGACCCGTTGGAGTCGTGTTCCAGTAGCTGCGTTGCGTGAAAAAGAAAAAGAAAAAGTCGATGCATGCGTTTCAAACTTTGCAAGCAACTCACGCTCCACTGCCAATTGCCTGAGGCGTGCTCCATACAGTCTTGGTACGATCATAACCGAGGATGTTGAGCCTGTCCTTGAAGCTCTGGATGCGAGCCGTGATATCGTGAATGCTGCCCGTACAATCGTCACAGCCGCAGTGACCAAAGTCGGGGGTGCATTCAGTATGCCAGACGGGCGAGAGAGTCGCATTAATGCCGACAGGGTATACGTCTTCGAGCACGATATCTGCACCCTCTACATAAGGAGCGAAGTTGTAGTCCTGTTGTTCGAGGATAGATTTAGTCATTATTACCTAAGCACGGCGATGCAACACTTTACCTCGCAGTTGAGCACGATCGAGATTGGGTGGTAACCATCCATCTCATAAATCAAGTCATAGGTACTACGAGCAGCACCAAAGGGATCAGCATTCCCATCAGGCTCATGGGCAGTTTCCCAGAGAAGAAGGTTAGGAAGTGAGCTGTACGACTGGACTTGCTGGGTGACGGCAGTCAGGTTCCGGTAATTCCTAAGAGTAAAGAGTCAGCAAGGGAAGAATCGGGTACGTTCAAACCGACAACTCACGATCGCATATCATAAATAAGGTAAAGTCCGAGCTCCACGGTTCTGTTGAGAACTTGCTTGAATAGCGTGGCATTATCGTAGGGAGGGATCGGGTGAATCTCCAAAAGCGTTAGCTTGGCACCATAGCAGTCGGGAGGTGGACCATACAGTATTAAATCCATCTGCTTTTAGTTGGTCAATAAGCGACAAATTCTTTGCGAGGTGCTGGTCGAAAGAAACATAGAAGCCCTGAGGAATGAATGGCTGGAAATCGCCACCCTCGCCATCGGCAGGTCGCGCCCATAACGCACCCGTCCGCAAGTCTGTCTTCACCACAGAACCCTTGGTGTCTGGAAGGTAAAGAAGCGACGTGTTGGTCGAAAAGTACTGCGGGGTGGGCGACGATGGCGTTTCGGCTTGATACGTAGCATTGCAGGTGACGTTATAGCCCATTTTCTGTGCCGGCAGAGAACTAATGTCGACGGAGATCTCATGTCCTGTAGAATTGAGCGGGACCGCCTGCCTGGCGAAGATATGATTGCCAATGCTGATCTGGACATCCATCGTACCAAGTTCATCGCATTCCGACCCCGAACTTGGGAGTGAAATAAGCGAGGCACCCTGAATGTACTGGTAAACGATGGGCGTATCGATGATGAAGGCGGCATCCTTTGCGTCCTCCTCGAGGTAAGGTCGGAAGGCTGGTGCACAACGAAACGCCACGAGAGGCTCGTTACTGGATGCAGGTAGCTGAAACTGACCTCCCGGGGGAACGACGGTCTGATTGGGCATAAAATTCTTCCCGCACCTATTCGCATAGAGTTTGTCAGGATACTCAACGCTCGATCAAACACCTGTTATGCACCATGTCGAGCTCTGTGCAGATACAGAGCTGAATGAAGTCATCGCAAGCACAGCAGCTCCAATGTACTTCATCGTAAAATCCTGACCTCGCCAAGTGACAGTGGGTAGTGCGAGGTGAGCGGATTGATTCGGCCACGGGTGACCGATCGAGCACCTTTTATACAGACATTCCCCCAAATACTCACATCACTGATCATGTAAGGGAGGTTGGTTGGATCGAGCCGTCGTGGTGTCAAGCACCCGCTTGTCCCCGCCTTCCATGCGTTGGTACGTACTACAGGTGCGCATGTGAGCCAGCTCCCATGCGAGATGATACTCAAGGTGTTTGAGCAGAGTGTTTGTGGACTCGTTTGGAAAGTGGGGATAAATGACGGCAGTTGGCAAGACAGTGCGACAACGGCGATTAGAGGACCAGTCGGGCAGTCCCATTCCCGATGCTTGCACGTCGCACGAACATCAAGGAGACCGGAGTTTAAAGTCGGAAGAACCCTCGTGGCTTCGTTTCATGTAACACCCATTCCCGGACAGTAGAGGACAGCTGTATCAGAGACAGCAAGTCAGGCGATGACCTCGGACTGTTGTGAAATCGTGGTATCTTTCTCTGGCGAAGCTTTTGACTCCGATTTCGAAGACAACCACCTAGACTGATCTGCACGGCAATACGCGGGCAACCGGTTCGATGAATTGCCGTTCAGTCAGCAGGGCTTTTCAAGGCACTGAAGATGGAGGACAAGTGCGGAATTAAAGTTGTCAAGAACCCACGTAGCCTAGCGCCTGAGCGAGCCAACTAGTTTCACGCGAGCCAGCGCTCTGAGATCTGATTGGCCCGTGAGTTAGGTTTCTCGCAGCATAACAGTATTAGTAATTACCCACCTCCTTACTCGGACTCGTTTGCGACTCGCTGGGACGATGATGTTGTTTGCAACGAAATCGCTTGGTGATTTTGGACAAGCCATTCGAGAGCGTTGACGCAAAAGAGAACGCCCGTTCCTATGCAAACTCTAATCAGATGAAACGAATATTACAGCGACTGCCGGACTATAGTCCTGAGGTTGTTTGATGGAGGCTATGTCGACGATTATTGCAACCAAGCCAAGCTTGAGCATGGTTTAACCGCCAATTGCCAGGTACGCGCTGTTCTTGGTGTAAGAAGGTCAAACCATACGTGGATCCGTAGCTATGCCTGGAGCTGATAGATTTAGATGGTGGTACTAAGGTGGTGGTTGCACTCACAGGAATTGTTGTTTGAACGTTTCCCTATACACACGGCGCCGGTACAGAGTTGGACGTCGAAACCGGAACTCCGCGAGCTAGGCTGTAAACCTACCCCTTCGGATCTATCCTTTGGTACTTGATATTTATCTTGAACCTACCAAGATCTATTGAGGACGCACAGCGACCATGGCACGGGTTGCAGTTGCAGAGGAAGAGCTCCGCGCTGCACTGATTACGCTGAAGACAGAAAATCCGACGCTGGGCGTCGTGAAGACCCATGCCCTGCTACTCGAAGCGCATCCGACGTGGGCCGTCAGTGAAAAACGCGTCCGAAAGATCCTACAGAGCGAAGGACTCGTTGCGACCGAGAACGCAAAGGATAACGGGGCCGATCCGTCGTCGATCGCGACGCCTTACCCCATCTCTCGTCTCAACAAGTGTCTTGATGTGACGAAATGGAGCAACAAAATAAAGGTTCACTACTTTAGTCCGATCAAAGGCAAAGGTCTTGTTGCGACAGAGAAGATATCCGAGGGCGAAGTCGTGTGGAGAGAAGATCCCTTCATATTAGCCCCCGAATGGTGTGTCCTCTCTCGTGGAGCTCAAGAACGACCCGTTTCATGTTCGACCGTTGATCACGGTAGGGATATTTACGACCTGCAAAGGTCCTCCATGGCATGTGCGTTTTGCTCTACCCCGCTGGGGAACCACTCGTCGCTCCATCTGCCATGCTCGGCATCGTCGCCCTCGACACCATGCCCTGCCGTATTCTGCAAACGCCTCTGTCGATCGCAGTCAGAGAGAGTGCATCCGCTTCTCTGCCCTGCCCGTAACCCAGCGTCGATCGCCCTCCTCAAGTTTGCACGCAGCGTCGAGTGGATGGCCCTCCACGCCCTCGCGCAGTGCACCAGCAGACTATTACTCTCATCCCAGAGGGATGACGGCACATTACATGAGGACCTTCAAGTCGTGCAGGGTCTTGCTGAGTTGGGAATGGAAGAACGTTTCCGAGCACTTCGGTATGTATGTGTCATTTCGCCGACCTGCCAGGCCCGTCCCAAATTCCAAAATGACACTCGCAACTAGGGACAAGAGCATAGAACCCGACCGAGAAACCTGGAAAAAGGCTCACGAGCTGTATATCTGGACGTTCAAGTCACCAAAATCACCAGGCGACCAGAAGAAGCTCGCCAAGATACTCAAGAAGCCGGTCCCGGAGTCAATACAGCGAGACTTGTTCGAGTATGACGCTTTCCTCCGTGGGCTAGGTCGCATGAGTCTGAGTCAGTGTGACCCGTGTGCCTTATCCCCCTGTGGCTGAATGGGAATACCCCTAGATCTCGAAGCGCACGGCGGGCTCTACACGCTTCACTCGCATTTCAATCACGCGTGTATGCCCAACATCTCCGTGCGCCATTTCGATCAGCACGGTGCACTCTCGCGTATCACAGTCGTTGCCAGGGCGGCGATCGAGCCCGGAGAAGAGCTTCTTATCACATACGTTGACCCCCGGAGTAACTACAGGGAACGCCGTAAAAGACTGCTGGAATGGGGGTTTGGTCCCTGCCGATGTGAAAGGTGCCTCGTCGAAGAAAGGGAAGCAAAGACGTCGGAAATGACTATGGAAGAGTCGGACGAGCTCGCGGACGAGCTCCGAACAGGGTTGGGTCTTGCCTGAGGCCTTGAGGCCCGGTCAGGGTCGGGCATGGTGTTAGCATAGTACGTCAAGTAACCTGGACCTTGATACGGAATCCAAACTAGCATCCGAGGCTTCATGAACGTTGAACTGTGAAGGTTTTGGCAACTCGGACAAAGATGCTTCTGTGAAATAGCGAATTCAGAGTCGGATCGATCGTTCCCTGGTCGATCAGTCAACCTGCTCGCCATCGAGCGTTCAGCGTATAGCTTTCCTCGTGCCATTGGAGGGCATCGATATGATGCCTTCCTGCTGTAATCCAAGAATGCGCAGCATCGATGACACATCACATAACCCTTTGGCGCACCCTCTAACAAGCCGATGCTTCTCAGTGCAGTAAAGTGCAAGACGTACATGAGTGGTCAATGTACAGGATGGACGAATCCAGTGAGTGAATGTCATGATAAGTTAAACAAGAGAGACATCCGGGCATCATTCTACCCGCGGCCGCTTTCCAGGTCTGTCCACTGGCTCGGCGGTAGCCTCCTCTGGCCTAGGCTCGACCTCTGTCCGTGCTTCGTTTGTAGAAGCTCCTTCCTGCTGGTCGACGGATCGAGAACGCGCCTTGTAATTTGTTGGCCCTGGCTGGGAAGGTGGCCGGGGTGGGACACCGACGGCTGCTGACATGACACCACACTGAGGAACTCCTCGGAGAACCTCGAGTTCGCTTTCGGCTCTTTGTCGTGCCGCACGTTCTTCCTCCCACAGTCTTCGCATCTCTTCCAGCTGTGCCTGCAAATCTCCCATCGCCTGATCCATCAGTAACTTTTCCAGTGTCCACTTTTCGATGTTACGTGCTTCGTTTTCCTTGAGATGATGGATGTACTGTACGGCGCGAGCAAGGATCGCTCCTTTAGCTTTCTCTCCGGAGCTATTCGGCACGATGCGTCCGAGTTCGTTGATTCCTTCGTTTATGTTTCCCCTTCGTCGTCGTTCGACTTCTTTCTGTATTGGTGACGGGGATAAGCGCCCAGAATCAAGTCATGAATGGAAGAGCATACATGGTTGTCTTTCCTCTGGCGGGCCCATTCATCGGTTCCCATAGCAGCATTTCGATTGCCTCTCGACCGACCGGATGCGGATGCGGCCTTTGGTTTGTCGGGATCATCGGAGTCCTTGTTTGCCTCTTCGCCTTCTTGGACAAGCGGCCCCGTGTCCATCTCAGGAGTCGGCACGGCGGCGGCGGCAGCAGCGGAGAGCTGACCTAAATTTGGAGGGCCTCGGGGATGTGAAGATGGGCCAGGGTCACCGATCCCGGGGATGCCTTGGCCTGGGGGATGAGGAGTAAAGGCTGCATGCGGGATAGGAATTTGGTGGGTAGTATGGGGGATCTGATGTTGGCCTGGACTCTGGATTCCAAACAGTCCTTGGGTGATTGCTTGTAATTGTTGGGTGACCTCGGGCGGAATATCACCACCCTAACGAAGAGTCAGCACTTGGTAGAATCACATAACGTGACCCAAGGTCATCACGTGGAAGGTTTTGTACGGCAACACCAACGATAAAATGCACAAAGAGACTAACGTACTTTGTGAAGTATCTTTAGGATATTGGCGACGTGTGTCGTATCGAGGACCTGCGCATTCTCCGTGCTTGCAGGATCCTGTTGATTGGGTGGTGGTTGAGGATTGACTGGCAAAGACATTGCAGCTCAGACAGGCTGTATGTATTGATGCACTCTGGCGGTGCGCGAGAGACGTCGGTGGATGCTGGTCACGGGGTAAAAGTGTGAGGTCACGGGAAAGTCACATGTCGCCGTTTTATTCGACCTGTGGACCAAACAAATCCAAAGTTGGCGCCACTTTCATCATGCCACAATGCCGAGTTAGACGATCCTGAGATGCCCCATGGTCTTGGGCCAAACTTGCTAGATAGGCCGACACTGTCAGCGCAAGTTGCCGGGGAACTGGCTCAGCGGTCCTTGGTCGGAGCAAACGTCGACCTGGTCATTGAGGCGAGACGCAACATCCGCGATGCTTTGTCGTGGACACGAGTGCCTGGCGGAACGGGCACTCACACGGCTGCTGTCTACGCGGTGGCTCAGGAGAAACCCCGAGGAATTCAAAGTTTGACGATAGAGTAGCGATGTAGACATGATGACTGATCTGAACCCTCCAGGGTGGGTGAGTTCGGGCCTGTGACAGTCATTCAACTTACCCTTCTTTGGTTTGCTGTGGCCCGACGGCGGCTTTTGTGAATCCCCACCGTGTCTCATAACTCTGATCCGTTGTAACGACTTTCCCTTCTTCCCTTCTTCTTCTTCTTCTTTGTATGTTTCGACGCTCGTTCAATCATGGGACGCAGCGGCTCAGATGATCCCTTTGCTTTCATTCTTGCTCCTCCTCGTGACGAGACTCCAGAAGAAAAGGAGGCTCGTGAGCGCGCCGAGGCAGACGCACGGAGGATAAGCGACTCCATCGACGAGCAGCTTCGACAAGAGCGTATTGCCCTGAAGAAGATGAAGAAGCCCGTAAAGGTTCTTCTTCTGGGGCAGAGCGAAAGCGGTATGTCCAACTGTCCATTCACCTCAGTTCCCATCTGATCTCCCTCCATCTTCAGGAAAGTCGGCTACGCTGAAAAGTCAGCTCTTATCACTCATCCGTATGTCGACTCACTGATCCAAGTCCATGCTCAGATTTCCAACTGCAATACGCTCGCCATGAGTGGGCTGAAGACAGGACTGCCTGGCGCACAGTGATATTCCTGAATCTCATCCGCAACGTCATCCATGTTCTCGATGTCTTGTTGCGTGAAATGTCCCTATTGGATGGCGACAAAAGTCCTGTCGGCCCAGAGTATACCTCGGATTCCGACTGGGAACCTTCATCCCATACCCACGTCTATAGCTTCACCGACAAGCATCGCTTGTTGAAACTACGCCTCGCACCTCTACGAAGAGTTCTAACCGACTTGGAGAAGAGGCTTGGCCCAGGCTCCCAAGAGATTTATACCACCACCCCCATTGCGCCGACTGCGCAAAACGACAAGGACCGAGCCCGAGAGTTCGGCATCATCTCGAGGAACGGCTGGAAGTCCGCTTTTGAAAAGCTACGACCAGCGCGCAAGGACGACAGTGCTCCCGAACCCATTCTGAAACGAAGGGAAGAAGAAAATTATGAAATCGCCGACATTCTTGTTGGCTGCAAGGAGGACATGAAGAACCTTTGGGAGGATATCGTGGTTCAGCAAATCCTGACACATCGGAAAGCCCACATCGAGGACTCACCCGGCTTGTGAGTGTTGACCGTATCCACATGACCTCGGTTCACTGATTCACGGTCCAGTTTCTTGAACGATGTCGGGCGAATTGCTTCTTCAGACTACGCGCCAAGTGACGACGACATCATTCGCGCTCGACTTCGGACTGTTGGCGTTCAAGAACACAAGTTCATCATGGAAGAAGGTGGGTTAATGATCCTGACAGCGTCCCTTGCAGAAATGCTTGATCATGTTATCTTAGGTCAAGGGAAAGAATGGGTAATGTACGACGTCGGTGGTACAAGATCATCCGTAAGTGCCTTGTCATGAGGTCTTAGCATTATTGGACATCGTGTTTCAGCGAGCAGTTTGGGCATCCTTCTTTGATGATGTGGACACGATCATATTTCTGTCTCCCATATCTTGTTTCGACGAAAAGCTGCGCGAGGACTCGAGAGTCAACCGGTTGGAGGATAGCTATCAATTGTGGCGTTCCGTCTGCTCCTCTCCGATGCTTGCAAAGACGCAAATCATTCTTTTCCTCAACAAGTGTGATCTCCTTCACAAGAAACTCAAGCGAGGTGTTCGCGTAAGGGATTTCATTCCAAGCTTCGGGGACCGGAAAAATGATACATCCACGGTCATGAAATGTGCGTTCACTCTCCCCATTTTTGCAGAGCGTCAGGGCCCTGATCACGCGGTATCGCTGCGACGTTTTTATGTGTGCTCAGATTTTCAATCACATTTCAAAGAGATCTCCAAGCTGGTCTCACCAGAACCGCGGCCATTCTTTGTTCATTTCACATCGGTCATCGTGAGTCTGTCCCTCCCGATATATGACCTGTTTTTCCTGTGCCTTGTCCCTTGCTGGGGAAACCTTATCGCCACTCTGCTCCGGATCTGACCACATGATTCTCAGGATACAAAGGCGACCGCCGCAACACTCAGTGTTGGTGAGTGCCTCCTGGGCTTAAATTCCATTTCAAGTGGATATTATTAATACCTGGCTCCACAGTCGAAGAGAGCATCCTCCGAACGCATCTAAGGAATGCAGATCTATTATAAAGCGTCGTGTGTCTGTGAAGAGAGGTTCATGTATTCCTAGATTTCTAAATGCCGGCGCGACCCTCGGGTCTGGTCACACGAGGCAGTGTATACTCATATCTCCTCCTTATTTACACTCTAAATAGTTTTAGTTTTTATTTTTCATTCGCGGTCACATTGTCTTGGACGACCAGATAGTTCTAGTTTGCAGAAGAAAAAAAGCACGTAAAACAGTAGTAGTCCTTGATTACATACACGGCTATCTCTATAATACCCGACTCTGCCCATCCTCTCTTCCAGCCCCATTCCGCAACATAGGCGTGCCCAATCCACGTTCCGAACGGCTCTGTTCCTCGGGGGACTGCGTCCTGGGAAATTCTCGCGGGGGCGTCCCTGTCTCACCGAGCACCGTGAGGTCGACTGCTGGGCTGTCCGGCTCTTCCTCTGACGACGCGTGCGGCGTCGCATGGACGCCTGGACTGTGTATATTGGCCAGGGAGGCATTCCGACGAGCCCGACGCGCATGGAACGTCCGGCTGGCGGTTGCGTTCGAGAACAGGGGCAACAAATACCGCTCGTCCAACGTCTGGAACCACTTGCCGTCCTCGCCGACTGGTG